>LPNX011186282.1:107730-226222 GCA_001517045.1 Pseudotsuga menziesii
GCTAAACTGGGTCATGGATCACTTTGGAATCATTCTAGAAACATATTTATGAAGTATACTTTATTCCTGGTTCCTTAAAGCGCATATCTCATTTTTTCTAAAAGTTGCCTTGCTTTACAACAGCTTTAAGGCATAAAGGAAAAGGTAGTCTAGGGGATCTTGCCTTGTTTTTTGACCACATCCTCCTCCTTCCTTTTCTCCAAAAAAAAGCATGAATGATTTTTCTTTCCACCACTTATTAGCTTTCCCACTTTCTTTAGCTAACTCATGCGGATCTTTATAGATTTGGAAAGTCCTTTTTGCACCTATGGGGGATTTGACTTGATTTAGTAAGCCTGCTTTTTGACCAATTTGAATAGCAATCTAGTGCTTTTGAATCTCTCATGTAATTATATATTTGAGCAGCCTATTACTTCATATGGTTTGATTATGTACACTTATTCAATAAAGGATTAAGTTATGCTCCAATTTCAATCTCTTTTTGTGTGAATTTTGCATGTTTGATTAGCAATTTTCTAAGTGTAATTGATCTATCACTTGGGTTCAATTTCCACAGAAGTGCTAAGTGAAGATGATTTTTTTTTTTCAACAAACCCTATGCACACAGTAAATAATATTTTAATATAAAAAAGGAAATTCGCTTCTTTATTATTGACTCAGTCATAGACGCAAGACATAAGAGATAGAATGGATACCATGATGTGTGAGATTCATGAGCTTGGGGTAAGAAACATCTTCAATTATCCCATTTATTTTTTTAATTATTCATGATTATAATTATACTATCGCTTCATGAAAAAACTCTTTGTTTTATAGCTTTTTGGAGGCAGATGGTGATCCTTACGGTGTGAAGACTAGTGGGGTCAGTGCAGGTAGTAGTGTCATTGCTTTGCATGCGACTGGAAAAATTAGCGCTCCAGTCACTCTGACCTCTACTCTCCCTATACCTGATGACACTAGTAGTACACCCTGGCCTACACAACACACGTCAGGATCTATACATGATGTAGTGGATGCATAGCCTAATGCCATGCCAGATTGTGAAGGAATATTTCTTGCAGCTACCCATGTTACTAGCATGGGAAAATTAAAGTTTTTTGTTTTTTATAGATGATAACCAAATCCCCATGAAAACCAATAAGCTTATAGTTATTTAATAAGTTTTTTCAAAATTATGTATAATCCAATTGAAATTTGCATATCATTATCAATTATTTCAAACTAATGATAATATTTTTTTCTAGGAAACGATGTATTTTATGGACCCATGAATGATCTTGCCTTGGATATCTTTGGGCCCACCATACGAACAAGGTGGAATTCCCAAAGTTCCAAATTAAATGATGAATTTATGATCAAGTTGGTTGGTCTTTTCGATGCGGGTACCTTCAACAAAGTTGGAGTTTCCACAAAGGCATGCTTATATTTAAGATATCTTTGTGACCAATATAGGTTTCATCTGAAAGATGGCCCTAACTATGAGACCCCTCCACTAATACCAGAGATGAGTGGAAGGCCCTCATGCATAATGCACAAGAAAATACGCTCTGAAAAGAAGGCAAAACACCACCTGGACCAAGAAGGTACGAGGCTCTTTTAATAATGTATTTATGATTCTTTATCATCATTGCAAGAACTAACTAAGTATTTGAATCTTTTAAATATAGGCTCCCAGATACATCCAAATCCACCAAGGCTAGGATAGATAAACTTGGGCAGCATAAACTTGGCCCGGGTGGTTTCTCAATAGTGGTTGCACAATTTATATGTATAGAATAAAATAATGTACATCCAAATTATTAATTAATGTTAGTAATTTTAATTTAATATCACAAAAGAAGAAAAATCCACACACTTATGCATAATTGCAGGGTGCATAATTCAAAGAGGCTCCTATCGAAGAAATCTCAGGCATGCCTACTACCATGGCTATAAATCATTAATTGAACATAGGGGAAGGTTGGGGCAAACACAGCTATCCGGCACCCAATATAATGCTCATGTAAATAAAATCAACGAAGAGTATTTGTAATTTATTATTTGCACAATCTAATATTGTTTTTTTTCCATAAATTAATGTGTTTGTTTCATTTAACCAGGAAAGCAATCAAAATATAAATGACCCAAGTACGAGATCAACAAATGATTCCAGTGATTGTGGAGTGCCACTTCAAAGCAGTGCTCAGCTTGGTACTGGAGGTATTTCATGTGTTAAAAAAATATTGTAGTATGTATTACAATTAAAAATATTTAATTGTGAATGGTGTATGAATTATACCCTTTATTCTTTCAACAACAGAGAATGTACTAAATGAGCTCAGACAAGATGGGGAACATATTTCCATATTTGAAACTACTCATCTTTCCTCCACAACTGAAGCAAGTAAAGAACACTCTATTGCTCTTATTATTTATATAGAACACTTGTAATAATAATAACTAAAAATGCCAATTTAAAATTTCTTTCTTATTTCAGTTGTTTCCATGCACCCTTCCAATAATCTCAATGTAGCATCAGGTAGTTAATGAGACATACAGAGACCACAATAGTTGAGGGGGAAGAAGGCACATCTGACATCCTTGTGAATTACGTACTACAAAAGAAAAATAAATGATTGTTCTTGGGCTTATAAAAAATTTGGGGACTTTTCCTTGTCAATGTCATAAACATTTTTCTTATTTAAATGTCTATACCTCATGAGATCTTTGTAGTGATATTGCAAATTGCATTAAGAAATTGGTTGTTTTTTGTTTGAATTACCATTACTTGAGTTATTGAGTATGTTTTCTTGCATTTCAATTCTACAATCTAGGTTTATGCCCTTAAGTAAGGGAAAATATATTCCACGAAATAGGTGATTATAAATTTCTGTCATAATAACATTGTTACACCATAAAATTCCTAGCACCTTAAACACTCTTTATGGATAAAACCTTAGGTATGAATTCATCAATATATGGGACAAAAAATGGCTGGTAAATTTCTGCATTTTTAGGCTCCAAAAGACTGTTGCATGTTGGATGGAAAAAAAAATTCACCTATGGTGAGAATCTCAAAAAAATGTTCAATTGGATTTTTTAATCAGGTACTTGATATTTCAATTGTTTTCTCTTATTTTTGAAAGTTAGATTACGAAAGAACCTAAATGAGGATGAGAGGATCACATATTCCAAGTTGAACCCTTCCTATATAGCGATGATAAACTTTCAGTTGTTGCATGGCACATATGTGAACTACATGTCTTTGAGACATAGTCTTGTCATGTTATGTTAAATTTGTGGTTAGCCAACTTGTTATTTTATGTTGAATTTTTTTATGATGACTTTGTGGTTAACCCACTTGTCATGTTATGTTTATGGTTAGCCCACTTGTTAAGTTATGTTGACTTTATGGTTAGCCATGTTTGTGTATTGACTTGTCGTTATCCCTTTTGTGGTTATCTTTTATTCGACCCTTCTTTTAGCTATGCGCTCTCCTTAAGTTGGTTACTTACCACTTTGATTTCACTTATAAAGTGATGATGTCATCCCTAGCCTAATTTTAATAGAATCCCTAGCGTCACTTAGAAGGACCTTCTAGGAGGTCTTTTAGAGGCTATAAGAACTAGTTTAGCCTTGGTTGAGAGTGATGTCTTCGTGGAACTTTTAGATCTGTTTGGGCATAGTTAATCTAGGGTTTTCATGCACACTTTTTTATGACATCAATGGTTTTTAAGGTCTGCTTGAGTGCTATTTGTTTTTGGGTCTACAAGCAACACTAACATGTTCTTTTAAGGTTGTCTCTCCTTGAGCGTTATTTGTTTTTTGGGTCTACAAGCAACACCAACATGTTCTTACTTAGAAATGTCCTTTATGAGGGTTTCTAGAGAAATTTTCATTCTCATTCCTTCATGTGTGCGAGTCCATATTGTTTCTTGGCGTGGTTGCATTTTTGTTGTGTTGATTGTCATCAATTGTTTTGAGGGATACTTTGGCATGTTGGTTGATTTTTTGTGGATGATCTTGACTATGTCATACCTTTTTGAGTGCTTGGTTCTTCTGGTGTACTTGTATGTCTTTTTTATCATCATTTATGGTATCTCTCTCTCTCTCAGGTATGTTTAATCCCTTGACTAAGGTTCAGTTTGTTCCATTTATTGACTTGCCTCTAAGAGTCAATATTTGATCTGAAAGTTAAAATATGAGTACAAGGAAGGTTCTTCCCATCAGGTAAGTCATCAGATATGATTTTGACATGTTTATTCCATAAGTTTGTTGTGTTGTTTAATGCCACATATAAGATGCAATGGTATTATTGTAGCATGGTATGTCTTGGTAGCTGGTAGTATGATTCCTTGTTTTTGGTCCCTAATTTTTTAGGTGCTAAGGAATTTGTATATATAAACACTAAGGTTCCCACACTCTTCATCAATGTACAACACTCCATTAATGGGTTCTCCATTTTGAAACATAATTCTCATCTCTTTCAACTTTAACACAAGGACCTAATGGGAGTATTAAGGTTAAAAAAGGTGAAAAATATGTTTTAATGGAGTAGTTGAAAGAGGTGAAGATTATGTTTTAATGTTACAGTTGTACTATATTGGTTGACTAAGTTTTTGGATCAAGTGGATTGGTATTTTTTTTTCTTGACTAGGCCTAGGCTTCCATGTTTGGTTTCCACTTGGTTGGGTGTTTTGTTGATATATAGGAGTAAGTTTCATTTTTGTTCTTCTCCTTTTCTAGATTTGTTATTTTGTTATTTGATTTGTTAAGTAATAAGACTTATTCTTTTGTATTGTGAGTCAGATCTATTACTGTTGTTATAATTTTTACTAAGTATCCATACTACTGGTGTTGTCATCTACATGTTATTATTACTGTATGTTTCAACTTTAACACAGGGACTTCTTAGGAGTGTTAAAGTTGAAATAGATGAAAATTATGTTTTAAATTTATAGGTGTGATATATTGGACATTCACTAAGTTTGTCGGTGCAAGTGTATTGGGAATTTTTCGCTCTTGACTAGGCATAGTCTTCCATTTTTTGTTTCCCCTTGGTTGGGTGTTTCTCTGAAATATAGGAGTAAGGTTCCTTTGTTGTTATTTATCCTTTCCTAGATTTTTTATATTGTATTTTATTTGTTAAGTAATAAGACTTATTCTTTTGTATTGTGAGTTAGATCTATTACTACTGTTATAAATTTGTCAAAATAGACATATTAATGTTGTCGTCATTTACATGTTATTGTTACTGTATGGTTCAAATTTAACACAGGAACCTCTTGGGAGTGTTAAAGTTGAAAGAGATGAAAATTATGATTAAATGTTACAGTTGTACTGTATTGATTCAATGAGTTTGTTGGTGAAAGTTTATTGGGAATTTTTTGTTCTTGATTAGGCATATGCTTTCATGTTTGGTTTCCCCTTGGTTGGGTATTTTGAAATTCAAATTATGAAAAAACCTAAATGAGGATGAGAGGATCACATATTCCAGGTTGAACCCTTCCTATAAAGTGATTATAAACTTTCAGTTGTTGCATGGCACATATGTGGACCACATATCTTTGAGAGAGAGTCTTGTTATGTTATGTTGAATTTGTGGTTAGCCGAATTGTTATGTTATGTGTACTTTGTGGTTATCCCACTTGTTATGTTATGCTTATGGCTACCCCTCTTGTTATGTTATGTTGACTTGTGGTTATCCCTCTTATGGTTATATTTTTCATTGATCCTTGTTTTAGCTATGTGCCCTCCTTAATTTGGTTGCTTACCACTTTGATTTGACTTATAAATTGATGACGCCATGCATAGCCTACTCATAAGATAATCCCTAATGTAACTTAAAAGGACCTTCTAGGAGGTATTTGGCAAGCTACAAGAACTAGTGTAGCCTTTGTTGAGATCTATGTCTTTTTGGCACTTTGACCTTTGTTTTGGCATGGATGTGTTAAATTTAAGAACAATAGATCTACATCAAAATATGAGAGCTGTTGGAAATGAAATATGCAGTTGAATAATTAAGATCAATATACAATGAGAAAATAATTCATGACACAAATTTCAAATTAATCGGACAAGAATTGCTCAGATAATCACAACATTAATATTCATTCATTAATCAATAATATAATGATTATATAAATAGAATTTGAATATTGTGGCTAGGATTCAAATCTCCTAGATCAAGTTGATTGTTTAGCTAACTCAGTGTGGAAAAATCACAGCTGGAGTTCACCAGTTTAACTCCATATGTCTAAATCAGTTTACAATAAATTAACTGATGAGGTAGGTGGAAAAAAGGAGCCACACTTGCTGCACACATGCAAAACTGGCACTAGGCTAACTAATAGTGATCTAAGTGATTCTAACTGGAGGATAACTCAATAAAACTTCTTACCTACCACAACCAATTGAAGGTGGTTGTTGGTGGCACTAAGAGTGGGCTCCTATAATGTAGGGATTGGTCCCAGAAGCACATAAACTCATGCATGAAGCTGCAGTAAGTGGCAGATGACCTCTAAGTGTGTCCCCCATACTCTATTACAGTGATAATAACTCCCTAAGTTAGGAAAAATGGCCAAATATACTATTATATTAGACAAAGGAGGATTAATTAATTCTAACACCCCTCCTTAATCCTAACTTTAGACAATTTGGGCCCTGACAACTAGGCCAAAACTCACCCATACAATCCAAATAAATAAATATTTCTTAATAAAATAAGGAAAATGGGGAAAACCTCATGGGACCCCCCCCCCCCCCCCNTTGTTGCAATCTACAACACTGTGGAGCAGTAATGCAGAGTATTAGTTCTTTTGTGCACCAAAATCTTAGGACTATGCATGTGAACCTATAAAAACTAAATCACTATGTCTAGAGGAATTTTCCTCTTTGTAAGAAGAGGAATATGCTCAACTAAATCAAGAACAAAGACAACTGCAAGATGAAAAATGGACCCATGTAGAGCAACCGAGATCAACTGATGAGAGAGAAAAATTACTTGAGAATTCAAACCATTTGAGGTAAACCCAAGAAAATTATATGTTTCATCCTTGAAAATTGAACCATGTGAGGTAAAATCATCTCTAGGTGTTAGGAGAAAGTGTCCAGGCGAATGCAGGATGTCTCCATCTTTAGTAGTACTTGGAGGAGATGAGCATGTGATCAATTAGGAAGGTAGAGAAGTATTGGTACCATGGAGAGAGAATACTTGAGCTCCAATATAGCTTCTAAAGTATCCAATGTTTCAGAAAATTTAATATCAGCAAGCTTGTGAGATAACACTGACATCAAATCCCCAACAACAAATTTGAAATAGACTTGAGGTACTTGATTTTTCACACCAAAATTGATGAGAACAACTACAAGCATGAATTGAGTCACTTGAAACTTAAAATTTGAACCAAATAAGGTCATATCATATCCAATAGTGTGGATCAAAGGTTCCAAGTGCTCCACTGAGATGGTAGATGCACAATTTTCTCCTTCTTCAACAAAACTCTGAGTATTGGTGCAAGAAATCATGTAGGAATTTGTTGGAAGATATATATCAATGAGGGTAAATAGATCACTCCTAAAATATGATATTTCTTCCAAAATATCCAAAGTATCAATTTTATGCACATTATCAGCATGGTTGCAGAGAGAGGAATCAAATCTTTCTTGATCTCCTTGAGCTTCAGAAAAATTTGCACATAGTTTTTCTTCAAAAACAGAAATTAGAATGTCTTCTTCTGGATCAACTATATGAGATGATGAGATATAATATATCTCATAAACTTATGGAGAAACAGGAGAATGATTCACTGCAATGAGACTTTCAACAACTCGAATTGATTGAGTTGAATATTTTTCTTCTTCTTCATCTTGAACAACTTCATCTGAGAGAATATAGGCAGAGAATTTTGAAGGGAGAACACATGAGGGGGTGTTGGATTTGCTCCATCTATTATCTTCTTCTTTCTGCACACCAAAGGCTCTATCTTGATTGTTGGTTGTTCTCCCTCCTCCAAGGATCCTGACCCAGTTTTATCCCCTTCTGCTCAGTGCAACAAAGCCTAAGATATAGGCTCAACAGAGCAGAGCTCGGTCAAAAGCACATGTGACGCAGATGCAGTCTCACCTGAGATATCTCTCTTGAATGGATAACTATCAGAACCACGTTCCTGTATTTGGTTGGGGGATTTCTGGTACATTGGCTTATTACCAAGGTTCTCAACAAAATTATGGGTGGATTATTTATGTTCATTGTGATTCAACATTTATTCTATGACCCAACCTCTCTTATTCAAATTATTATATCAATAGTGGTTGTGCAGCATAATCGTATTCAACTGATAAAATGCGACTGAAATTCATATATTCGTATTTAATAAAATATATCATCATTCATTCAATGCAAAAATTATACAAGTAATTCAAACACATTCAACATTCACACATATACACAGAATATGACGTGGAATTCCATCTAGGAAAAAACCACAAGGTGCTCTTCATCTAGCATGAGGAAATATATGCACCTTTTGTCTGCGCACTAAGCTACATACTCTGTTCAAGATCTTCTTCTCTATCTTTACAGACTCTTCCTCCCTCTCATGCTTTATGATCTTCTATCTGCTCTCTTCCTAATTTTCTCCATTAATGATCTACACACATCCTGGATCAAATCAACCTTTCCTACTCTTATGCACACTCAACTGCAGATCCTTCAACTCAGATGCACTCAGCAATACTAATAGACAAAATACAAATCCATCAACCAAAAGATACTAGTAATAAGCTAGTGAGAGTCTACCCTTGTCTAATCAAAGTCCAACCCAAGAGTCTAACCCACATACAACTAGGGTTCCTTTCTTTATAGCCTCGTTACAAACTCAATACAGTCTCATTACAAACTCAATACAGACTCATTACAAACTCATTTTTTGTTGCTTTCTCAGCCAAGTTTCTATATTTATCCAATACGATGTCTTTCATATTCTAGTAACACCTAATATGAGGTACTAATGGCCTGAATTACAAATAATCCTTCATACATGCGGTTTATGCCGACTCTAGCCGAACTCGTTCCCACAATCGTTAATTCATGTCACTTTCTAAGCATTACGCCTTACTCTCATTTTCCAACAATTATGCTACTTGCATGCCTTCTAATACTATTATTCTGTTGCATTCCTTCCTTCTTTCCTGGCTTCCTCTTCTGGCACGGCTTCCTCTTTTGTTATGCCTCTTTCTCTTCGTCTTCCTTCCTTTTGTTGTCACTATCGTGGATTCCTTTCTCTTCTTTCCTTTCTATCACACCTCCTTCTTCTTCTTTATCTCTTCTCTATACTTAGGAAGAATTTTAAGTGAATTCTACCTTACTGTCCTTGGGCCCAACAGGCGCCCAACATTCACTTATGGCTCATCTCGAGGCACTCGAAGCTATTCCTCCATGTCTTTTCTTGCGTTGATTTTACTATAAAATTCTTCCATGATTTTTAGGAATTTCTATGCTTCTACACGCACCTCTTCCTCTATCTTCTGCAATTGTTCCAAGAGGACGGAACTGACATGTTCTGGAATTGTCTTTTCTATGGATGTTGTTGTGTCATGCACCTTCTGATGTACAGGTTGAATGATGCATGTAACTCTTTCTGCTTCATCCTGCAACTCTTCAACCTTTTCCTCATGGTGTTGTTTTTGTGTGTGCAACACTTTTATTTGATGTTGCAATTTCCTCATCTCACTTTCTTTAGCCATTTTCTGTGCTAAGGGTAGTTGCTTCATGTCATTCCTTATCTGAGTAATGTTTGCTTCAAGCGAAGTCATCTCATTCACAATTTTCTACAATTTCTCATCATCCATTAGGGCTTCCCAAGTCTAAAAGACTTGGTCGACAACCTTGGCACATACTTCTTCTGTTTTTTCTATTTTCTTTGCAGCTTCAATTGTTTCTCTTCTTTCCTCTATTAGATGCGGGGGTGTGCTTAGTTTTACATGCTCTTCAAGCTACGCAACCTTCTTCCTAAGTTCAGCTGCTATTTTACCAAGTCAAATCACGTTATCTTCTATATACATTTCTGTTGTAAATTCTTCATCATTAATATTTGTACATGCCATATTTATAAAATTTCAAGTGCTTTCTTCACTTAATTTTTTTTTTGCTTTATCTTCTGCATTTTTTCTTCCATTTTGTTAATAAGCTTTTCAGATTTCTTTGTCTTCTTTCATGGAGTTCTTTCTCTTACTTTTATCTCTTTGACTGTAGATTTTTGTAATGCATATACGTCGGTCAATCACATCTGTGAGAAATATACTATTACCCGGTCAATGCTTTTGGCCACATCGTTGAATTTTTGGGTTCCCAGATCCAGTACTCCTTCTTCAACTTGCACTCTAATTGGGTGAACCAATTTTGGTATCTGAGGTTTCGGTACTTCGAAGGGAATGGGTTCATTCTGTGATTCAACAAATTGGGGTGGGCGGTCGGCTGTGATAAGAACCTACTTGATAGCTTTACCAAGTTCATTAAATCGTTCCATGAATTCATTTTTTAATTCTTTCTGCCACCTTCCAATGTCTTGCAAAATTTCTTATGCATCTTCCTGTAGTGCTTATATTAGTGTTGTCAAGTCTTCTTGATCCATCCTAAAGGTATTGGTATACTTATCAGCCTTCATTTTCTTATGATTTGGTTTCCTTTCTTCTGTTGTTTCCTTATCTTCCTGCACTTCGTTCGGTGGGTCCAGTGGAGACAAGTTGGAATCACTCTTGTCGGAATCTCCTTCGTGGTTGTCTTGTGATATAGGTTTCTCGTGTTCTACATGCTCTTCAATTATCTCATCTTCTGGCACAGGTAGGCGCCATGCTTCTGGACAATCACTGGTAATGGCTTCCAATTCTTCTTATGGTAGAACAAAGTGAGTCACCAACCTTTGGCAATCTGGGTATTTTGGTGGTTGCATGACAACATAATGTGAAAGAATTTGGAATCTGATGGCTTTGCAAAATCACGCAATAGTGTCATCCTAGAGTCTTACCACGTTCTTCACCTAATGCCTTAGGGACTTTTCTTGAAGGAAAAATTCAATATTCTTATTTGTCTCCATATCCTTCTTTGGTTAAAACTAGAGATTATGGTATCTCACTCCCCTACAGTTCACTGAAATATCTACCCCTTGGTAGTCTGGTAGGTCGAACCATAATATAAATGAAATTAAAATTAACAACCAGGAAAAATTGAAAGGGTTACCTTCTCCTTGTGATGTAGTCGCATCTTGTAATAATTCAATCAATAAAAATTGTGACCAATTAATTTGAACTCCCTATGCACATAGTTCAGCTAGCACCACTACACCCGTGGCACATTGGTTTGGTCCTGACGTTTGTAATATTTTGCAGGAGAGTATATTTGTTGCAAAAAGGACAGTTGGGTCATTAATGGACGAAATTAGGAACCCTCTATTGGGTCTAACCGTCCCATACTTTTTCTTGATCCTGGAAATTCTCATTGGGTCCTTGTCCTTCTCTAGAAGCAACATTGGGTCCAGTCCTGCTCTTGGAAGGCCTATAATTAATGAAATGAGGTTTAAATCTATTGAGTATGTTTTGTCCAGCCACAGGTATCCTCCATGAAATACTACTAGAAACTGCTTCACATAGGCATTCATCTCTGTGCTTCAACCAAAATGTGGCATGAAAAGTAATGATAACAGGCCATACTACTCCAACCCTTTTCCCATTATTTTGGAACAAAGCAGTATGGTGAGTCAGGTGTTTTCTTTACCAAGTCCATGTAGTTGTTTCTATCCATGGCACTAATCTTATCGGTATCATGGTCTTCAAAGGATAACGAATGCAAATTTGGCATAATGTCCTGCAATACTTGAATTCCTTTCGACAGTTTGGGTGATACCAGTGGGGCTTGGATCTTCGGTGCATCTGTGGTGTGACCTTCGGTGCATATGTTCATCTTTGTCGGATGTATGGCGGAAAAAAAAGTCTTGGTTTCTGAGTCTTCATCATTATCAAGGGTTGGTGGTGTTTTTGTCTCTTTCTCCCTCCTCTTCCTCTTCATTGTACGCTTTCCCTTTGAAACTATAGAGGGTCCTGGTTCATCTTCTCTTTGTTTGCCTATTGTTCGAGGTGGAATTTTCCTAACTATTGGGGCAGGCTGCTGCGTTGGTGGGATATATCCTTGAGTATCTTCCATGATAAACGTCGATGATACAGGTCCTAATTCAGATTCCATAGTTGCACTAGTACTTAAAATTGATATTACCATGGAATTTCTTCAGCTTGTTATGTTATAGACACAATTTCTCTTCCTTCATGCAAGTAGAATGAAACTGAGCTTGGGATAAAATTTTGATATAAAACAACCGTTTTCGATAGTTGTGCTTCACACGAGTGGTTATCTATTTTAACAAAAATGTGTCCTTTTAGGCACATGGGAATGAGTTAAATCATTTAAGGAAACTTTTCAATACACTTTCGATCAGCTGGCATCTACAAAGTAGTTATTGTCCTACAGGTAGACGTGGCCACAAATCTCGTTGCCATATTTTCTCGGATTTGTGAAAATAATGAAGTCCAATATGTATTTTTCAGTGAGTTCCTTAATTATTATTCCAGCGTCACATCATTTCTGACTTATTTTTTTTCCTGTGATAACTTTGCTTCTGTTTTCGAGCTTCTTCAACTTCATGTCACTCCCCTTGCGACTTGGATTTTTCATTTTTTCGTTTTCTCTCTTCTCTTTTTTTTTATGCAACCTATTCATTGTAATCAAAATAAGTCTTCAATTGGATCCCATTGATGAGCCCTCTTACCTCTATCCCATCTAATTTATCTAGCTTCACTGCTCCTCCATTAGTGATTTACTTAATGACATACAGTCCTAACCAATGTGTTTTCGTATTTCTCGGGTGCTTGAAATATTTGATGGCATACATAAGAACAATGCCTCTGACTTGAAAATGATTGCTCTTAATGTGTCTATCATTCCATACCATTTGCATTTGCTTGTCTACGTTCTAGTTAAATCCTGCAACAAAGCGTTCTTCCTCCAAGTGGATTAGTTGAAATAATCTCTCTTCTACAACATCAACATATGCCATTTCAGTGATCACAACAACTCTTAAGGTTGGTAAACAGTATTCCATAGGCATGACAACTTCTTGTCCATATATCAATCTAGATGGTGTCTGACCTCTCAGCTTCTTACATGTTGTGTGGTATGCCCATAGAACTACAGAGATACTTTGGTCACAATCATCTCTTCGCGCATCGCATTACTCTCTTAGTGCATTTTCTAGAATATTGTTAAATGCTTCAACAACTCCATTTTCTTGACGGTGATCTGGATTTTTTCTTCTATGATGTATCTATAATTCATCAATTAGTTCTTCAATCAATTGATTAACAAAATGCATACCTTGATCATTGATCAAAATATTTGGGAAACCGAACCCTGTGACAATGTTTTCAAAAAAGAACTTCGCAATTGTCGTAGTATTACAATCCTTTACTGGCGCGGCTTCTTCCCATATGGTTAGGTAATCAATTGCAGTGATAATATACCTTTATCATGTGTGCTTCCCTCCTGGAATGATAGGTCCTATGAATTCAACATCCCATTTATCAAATTCCTGTAATTTTATCTGTGGTACTAATGGAATTTCATCTCTTCGAGATGGCTTCCCTATTCTTTGACATATATCATTGATGCGACAATCATCTTGAGTGTCCTCATGCATAGTAGGCCACCATAACCCTACCTGTAATATCTTGTGCACTATCAATTTTCCTACATAGTGTCCTCCTGCGACACTAACATGTCCTTCACTTAATATTATCAGTCTCTCATGTTCCAAGATTCAATGTAGAAGTATCTCATCAAGACCCATTTTATACAAGTGTCCAACAATCAACTAGAAATTTGGAGCTCGTACTACCAGTTGTTTCTTCTGTGCAGTGGTAAACTCAGTTGGCGCATAACCTGTACTCAGAAAATGTATGATATTTTTATATTTATCATCAAATACGGTTATCCCAAACAATTGCGCATCAGGAATATTATCTTCCAAACTAGTGGGTTCTTCTCCACTTTCAATCCTTGATAGGTGTTCTGGTCCCAAATTCAACCGACCAGGTTTAACAATTATCTCGAAATTAAATTCCTGGAAGAGGAGAAGCCACCGATAGATATTCCCCCCCAACACTTGCTTATTGACCAAATATTTCAGTGTAGAATGGTCAGTGTACATCTTGAAATGGCCACCTAGTAAATAGTGTCAAGCTAGTAAATAGTGAAGGTTAAGGAAATTACCTGGATCAATTGTATAATATCATGTCTTTAATAGAAGATTATATATATCCAACATCTGATGGGAAACTAAGTTGGCAGAGTGTAATTTCGTGCACATCTGATTCATGTGATGCCTTGGAAAATTGGTAGAACATGCTACATGAAATCTCCATGACAATATGTAGAAGAACCACAAAATATTTCCGAAAAGTAGGAGCTGAAGAAAGTGAGCTACATACATATGAAGGATTACCTAACCTTGCATCTTTTCTGGTGTATTTTGAATAAAAATTTACAGAATCACAATGATTGTTTTCCTTGTACTTTGTGCAGAAAGCTATGCCCACTAGATGGTGGGGTACACATAAACAATCTATATCTAAGTGCCCATAGTGTAAACGATTACTAGAGATTAGATTTGGGGAAGAGATCATTTATTTTGATCAGAAGTATACATGACTGACAAATCCTGTGGATCATATTGATCATTGTCACAGGACATGGAAATAATATCCACGATAGGAGTGAGTTCATCTATTCATCCAAACTTTGGAATGGTACCAAGAAATTGGTATACATCAGTGGAGTTGTGACAAGGAACTTTCAAATGGGAAGACATAGTTACAAGATTCACCCATACATTTGAATTCACATGTGAACATCCAACGATTGATGATATGCTACAGAAAATGAAGGAAAATATATTTGAACAAGTCCTAGTCGCAACCACTAACTTCCATCAATGCACCACGATACTACACCACTTGATGGAATGTTGCAATATTATAGGATAATCGGATGATGATGATCCATTTGAGATAAACATACTTAAGTCAGAAGGTATGTGTGCAGTGGAAGGAGCTGGTATGTCTAGCGACCAATTCTTAAGTCCACTCAAAATCAAGAAATTAAATATTGGGTCGTCTGAAAAAACCAAAGTTTTCCAATAATGGAGACTACTGGGACGATGAGACTGTGGGAAATATCACTGACTTACTGCATGAATTTCAATATCTGTTCCCTACAAAATTTTCTGAGATGAATGGTATAATAGGGTACCTTGGTGAAATGAATACACCTTTGAGGCCCAATGAATAGCAAGTCAAACAACGCTCGTACAGACTAAATCTGTGCTACAAAGAAAAAGTAAAAGCTGAACTAGACTAAATGTTGGATGCATGTGTGATAGAAGTTGTTGAATAATCAAAATGGATCAATCCAATTGAAGTGCAAGACAAGAAAACTTTAGGTGAAGTGAGAATTTGTGTTGACCTGATGAAATTAAATGATGCATGGCTGCATGATCCATTTTCGACTCCATTCATAGATGAAGTATTGGAGAATGTCAGAGGACAAGAAATGTATTCATTCATTGATGGATTCTCGGGATACCATCAAATAATAATTGCAAAGGAGGACCAACAAAATACTACCTTTGCAACAGAGTGGGGATGCTACCAATACACGGTAATGACCTTCGGACTCAAGAATGCACCTACAATTTTTTCTAGAGTCTTAGTTGCTTCATTTAAATATTTTATACATAAATTTCTTGAAGTCTACTTTGACGACTGGACAATATTTGGTATTGTAAAAGATCACATAGAGAGCCTTAAAATGATGTTGGAATGATGCTGCTAGTATCAAATTTACCTAAATTTGAGAAAGTGTATTTTTTGTGCACCTTTTGGAGTTTTGTTAGGCCATGTGGTCTGTCGGGATGGAATTTTGGTCAATCTAGCCAAGATTTCCATCATCCTTAACTTACCACCACCTGCCACAATTAAGCAGTTAAGATCAACATTAGGACATACGAGATACTACAGGAAGTTTATCGATGGATATGCAGAGGTGGATACCCCGATGGAGAGACTATTGAAAAAAGACAGTAAGTTTCAATGGATAGAAGAATGTCAAGAGAGTTTGGACAAGCTGAAGAAGAATATGGCTACTGTGCCAATACTTGTATTTCCATATCGGCAAAAATAATTCCATGTTCATGTCG
The DNA here is from genome assembly GCA_001517045.1 of Pseudotsuga menziesii. Lineage (NCBI taxonomy): Eukaryota > Viridiplantae > Streptophyta > Pinopsida > Pinales > Pinaceae > Pseudotsuga > Pseudotsuga menziesii. The sequence goes on from LPNX011186282.1 coordinate 124,011, forward strand.
ACACATCGTCTATCACACTCAATGTGGTACTGACACAACTGGGTGAAGGATCGTTTGATCACCCCATCGCCTTTGCCAACATAAAGTTATCAACTACAGAGAAAAATTATACCACGATGGAGAGACAAGGGATAGCTATGGTGTGGTATTGACACAACTGGGTGAAGGATCATTTGATCACCCCATATCCTTTGCCAACATAAAGTTATCAACTACAGAGAAAAATTATACCACGATGGAGAGACAAGGGATAGCGATGGTGTATGCACTGCAATAATTTAGACACTATTTACTAGGTGGCCATTTCAAGATGTACACTGACCATTCTACACTAAAATATTTGGTCAATAAGACAGTGTTGGGGGGAATATCTGTCGGTGGCTACTCCTCTTCCAGGAATTTAATTTCGAGATAATTGTTAAACCTGGTCGGTTGAATTTGGGACCATACCACCTATCAAGGATTGAAAGTGGAGAAGAACCCACTAGTTTGGAAGATAATCTTCATGACGTGCAATTGTTTGTGATAACCGTCTTTGATGATAAATATAAAAATATCATACATTTTCTTAGTACAGGTTATGCGCCAAGTGAGTTTACCACTGCGCAGAAGAAACGATTGGTAGTACGAGCTCCAAATTTCCAGTTGATTGTTGGACACTTGTATAAAATGGGTCCTGATGAGATACTTCCACATTGAATATTGGAACATGAGAGACTGATAATATTAAGTGAAGAACATGTTGGTGTCGCAAGAGGAAACTATGCAGGAAAAGAGACAGTGCGCAAGATGATTACAGGTAGGGTTATGGTGGCCTACTATGCATGCAGATGCTCAGGATTATTGTCGCATCTATGATATATGTCAAAGAATAGGGAAGCCATCCTGAAGAGATGAAATTCCATTAGTACCACAGATAACATTACATGAATTCGATAAATGGGATGTTGACTTCATAGGACCTGTTATTCCAGCAGGGAAGTGCACAGGAGAAAGGTATATTATCACTGCAACTGATTACCTAACCATATGGGAAGAAGTTGCGCTAGTAAAGGACTATACTACTACGACAATTGTGAAGTTGTTATTTGAAAACATTGTCACAAGGTTAGGTTTCCCAAATATTTTGATCAATGATCAAGGTATGAATTTTGTTAATCAATTGATTGAAGAACTAACTAATGAATTCTAGATACATCATAGAAGAAAAACTCCATATCACCATCAAGCAAATGGAGTTGTTGAATCATTTAACAATATTCTGGAAAATGTGCTAACAAAGGTCTGCAATGCGCGAAGAGATGATTGGGACCAAAATATCTTTGTAGTTATATGGGCATACCACACAACATGTAAGAAGTTGACAAGTCAGACACCATCCAGGTTGATATATGGACAAGAAGTTGTCGTGCCTATGGAATACTGTGTACCAATCTTAAGAGTTGTTGTGATCACTGAAATGGCATATGTTGATGTTGTAGAAGAGAAAAAATTTCAACTAATCCACTTGGAGGAAGAACGCTTTATTGCAGGATTTAACCAAAATGTAGAAAAGCAAATGCAAAAGGTATGGCATGATAGACACATTAAGAGCAATCATTTTGAAGTCGGAGGCATTGTTCTTATGTATGACATCAAATATTTCAAGCACTTGAGAAATATGAAAACACATTGGTTAGGACCGTATGTCGTTAAGGAAATCACTAATGGAGGAGAAGTGAAGCTAGAGAAATTAGATGGGATAGAGGTAAGAGGGCTCATCAATGGGATCCGATTGAAGACTTAGTTTGATAACAGTGACTAGGTCGTATAAAAAAAAGAGAAGAGAGAAAATGAAAGAATGAAAAATCCAAGTTTCAGGGGGAGCGACACGATGTTGAAGAAGCTCGAAAATAGAAGCAAAGTTATCACAGGAAACAAAATAAGTCAGAAATATTGTGACACTGGAATAAAAATCAAGGAACTCACTGAAAAAGACATATTGGACTTCATTAATTTCACAAATCCATGAAAATATGGCAACGGGCTTTGTGGCCACGTCTACCTGTAGGAAAATAACTACTCTGTAGATGCCAGGTGATCAATAGTGTACCAAAAATTTTCCATAAATGATTTAACTCATGCTCATGTGCCTAAAAGGACAATTTTTTGTTAAAATAAATAACCACTCGTGTGAAGCACAACTGTCAAAAATTGTTGTTTCATATCAAACTTTGATCCCAAGCTCAGTTTCATTCTACTTGCATGAAGGAAGAGAAATTATGTTTGTAATATCACGAGCTGAAGCAATTCCATGGTAATTTCAATATCAAGTACTAGTGCAACTATGGAAGCCAAATTAGGACCCGTATCACCGATGTATATCATGGAAGATACTTAGGGATATATCCCACCAACGCTCGACATATTTCTGCACATCCATGTGATCATTTGTTCTTTCTTGATATTCTCATCCTGGATTTGTCGCACAGTCCACACAACTTCACAAAGGAACCAATGTTGTTCTGGGTCCTTTAACCCATTTCCATTGAATATTTGTAACTTAATGTCAGCTCCAACCATTGTATTTACTGTTGGTACAACCGGAACAAAACTTTGGCTAGTCGGAATCCCTTGTATGCTATTTACAGTGTTAGTGATACTTGTATTTACAAAATATCTTGGAGATAAGTCTCTAAATATTACCTCTGGCGATTTGTGTGGTGTTGTGGGCGAGTTGTAACCACATTCTCGTCCTGGAGCTTTAGTCAACTCTTCTAATTTTTTGTCTCCTTCAAAGATCGACTGATATTCTTCTTCTTCATCACAAGACCCTTCATCTAAGTATGACACAAGCTCATAGCCTCCTTCTTCTTTGGTTGTGCTGCAATTCCCTCTTCCTAACAAATTATTTCTTCTCTTACTAGATCTAAATCTTCTTTCGCTTCTTAGAAAGCCCCACTCTAGTTTAGTTCCACTATCTCCTAGGAACATCTTAATTCAGTGTGCATCATTTTTCACAAAGTTCTTCTATGACATACCCACTATTTTTATCACAACCTTCACTTGTCTCATTCACAGAATTCCTTTTTCACAAACAAGCATTTTTATCCACGTCTTTAAAGATGACAGATATCTACTACGTGGTTCTTGAAAAAATGTCTTCTCTACCTCATTGTATGAGGTTAGTGTGTCAAAAACAAAATCAGTAATGTATCCCTCCAATATACTGTCTATTCAAAATTACAAAACCCTCGACAAAGGGCTGCTTACTCCTTCCATTCGCTCAATTAACTAAGGATTCCACTCCTTCGGTTCTCCTCCTTGCAAATTTATTTGTTGGGTTTCCAACTTAGACAACTATTCATGAAACACAATAGGAAATGTAGCAAAGAAAATCTCATGGATTTTTGTATATATGTACCAACCCAACCACTCTATTGGGTTCCACCGAGATCCTTCGCTTTCTTCTTGTGAGAATTCATACGCTTTGAAATCCACCCAATCTTGGATCTCTGGTTTTGTTAGTTTCCACAGCATATCCCTGAACAAAATTATTCAGGTCCTGACAATGGAACCATTTGTTGGTTTTTATACCTCCTCCAAAGATCTTGACCTATGTTCAGCCCCTTCTTCTCAGTGAAATAAATCCCAAGACATCGGCTCAACACAGCAGAGCTCAGTCAGCAGCACCTGTGACATAGATGTAGCCTCACCCAAGATATCTCTCTTGAATTGGAAACTTCCAAAACCACATTTTTGCAGTTGGGTGGGGGATTTATGGTACCTTGGTGTTTTAACAAGGTTCTCAACTAAGTCTGTGGGTGGATTATTTATGTTCATTGTGATTCAATAGTCAGGGTGCAACCCAACCTCTCTTATTAAACTTATTATATCAATAGTGTTTGTGCATCATAATCGTATTCAACTGATACAATGTGACTGATATTAATCTATTCATCTGTAAGAAAACTTATAATCATTCATTCAATGCAACAATTACACAAGTAATTCAAACACATTCAACATTCACACGTATACACAAAATATAATGTGGAAACCCATTCGGGAAAAAAACACAAGGTTCTCTTCATCTGGAATGAGGAAATATATGCACCTTTCGTCTACGCACTAAGTTGTAGACTCTGTTCAAGATCTTATTCTCTATATGTACAAATTATTCCTCCCTCTCATGCTCTTTGATCTTCTCTCTGCTCTCTTCCTACATTTCTCCACTAATGATCCACGCACATCCTGGATTGACTCAACCTTTCCTTCTCTTTTGTGCACTCAGTTGCATATCCTTCAACTTAGATGCACTCAACAATACTAACAGAAAAAATACAGATCATCAACCATAACCTAATAGTCAAAAGATAGTGAGAGTCTACCCTTGTCTAATCGAATTCCAACCTGAGAGTCTAACCCACATACAAATTGGGTTCCTTCCTTTATAACCTCATTATAGACTCGATACAGACTCATTACATACTCGTTTTCTGTCGTTTTCTTAGTTGACTTTATGTATCCAACCAACATGTTGTCTTTCCTATTATAGTAACACCTAGTGGGAGGCACTAACAACCTGACTTATAGATATTCCTTCATACGTGTGGTTTCCACCGTCTCTAGTCGAACTCGTACCCACGATCGCTAAGGCTTGTCACTTTCTAAGAATTATTCCTTACTCTAATTTTCCATCTATTATGCTACTTGCATGCCTTCTAATATTGTTATTCTATCGCACCTTCCCTTGTCACATTCCTTCCTTCTGTTGCGACTTCCTCTTCTAGTGCAACTTCGTCTTTTGTTGCACCTCTTTCTCTTCTTCTTCCTTCCTTTTGCTGCCTCTGTCGAAGCTTCCTTTCTCTTCTTTCCTTTTTGTCACACCTACTTCTTCTTCTTCTTTAGCTCTTCTCCATACATAGGTAGAATTCAAAGTGAATTCTACCTTACTTTCCCTAGGCCCAACATAAATTTATCTAGATCTCGAATGGATACTCAACAGATTCCATGAGATAATGCATATCAGGACACATTACCATACCCATATTTCCATATGCTCTATCACATTCATTTATCCAATATTCTTCCTCTTCATAAGATTCTTTACCCGCTCCAAAAGACACATCAAGGAGATCATGGCTCTCGAGATTTGAAACCATATTCAATTTCCACTCAGCATAATTGAATGGTGATATAAGGGGAACTGATCTTAAATCCATTTTGAATTTGTACCTGCAAAAACAATCAATTCAAAAACATTTGTCAGTTCAAACCTTTCCACCTCAACATGTGCAATTTTCAGAGTCCGTCACACCTGGATAGACTTATCTGGATAGAATCCAGAGGGAGCAATGTTATGATTCTAGGAATTATGTGGAAACTCAACTTCTTCTAATGCAAGCATGGAGATCTCAGAGGTTTGTTGTTGGCCTAAACATAGGCTCTGATACCATGTTAAATTTGAGAACCATATATGTACATGTTAATATGAGAGCTATTGGAAAGGAATTATGCAATTGAATAATTAAGATCAATATACACTGAGCAAATAATTCATGACACAAATTTCAGATTAATCAGACAATAATTGCTCAGATAATCACAACATTAATCTTCATTCATTAATAAATAATACAGTGATTATACAATAAATAGAATTTGAATACTATGGATAGGATTTGAAACTACCAGCTCAAATTGATTGTTTAGATAATTCAATGTGGAAAAATCATAGCTGGAGCTCACTAGTTTAACTCCAGATGTCTAAATCAGTCTACAATCAGTTAACTGATGAGGTAGGTGGAAAAAAGGTTCCACACTCCCTGCATGCATGAAAAAATGGTGCTAGTCTAACTGATAGTGATCCAACTGATTGTAACTAGAGGATAACTCAGCATAACTGCTTACCTACCACAACCAACTGAATGTGGTTGTCGATGGCACTTAGAGTGGGATCCTGTAATGTAGGGATTGGTCCCAGAGGCACATAAATGCATGCATGAAGCTGCAGTAAGTGGCAGATAACCTCTAGGTGTGTCCCCCATACTCTAGTACAATTCAAAAAACTCCCTAAGTTAATAAAAATGACCAAATAGAATATATTGGCCAAAGGAGGATTAATTAATCCTAATATGATGATCTAGGGTTTTCAGGCACATTTGTTCATGACGTCAAGGGTTTGTCTCTGCTTGAGGGTTATTTGGTTTTTGGGTCTACTTGCAACACTAAACCTGTCCTTTATGAGAGTTTCTATAGTAATTTTCATTCTCCCTCCTTCACGCATGCAAGTCCATATGGTTGCTTGTTGTGGTTGTGTTTTTGTTGCATTGACTATATTTGACTATTTTGAGGGATACTAGGTGTGTTGGTTGATTTTTTGGGCGTGATATTGACTATTTTGTACCTCTTTGAGTGGTTAGTTCTTCTGATGTACTTGTATGTCATTTTTATCATTATTTATGGTATCTCTCTCAAGTATGTTTTGCCATTAACTAAGGGCTAGTTTGTTCCAGTTATTGACCTGCCTCTGAGAGGAAAGAATTGATCTCAAAGTTAAAATCTAAGTACAAGGAAGGTTATTACCATCAGGTAAGTCATTAGATATGGTTTTTTCAAGTTCGTTATGTGATTTTGTTGCATTGATTGTCTTTGATTGTTTGAGACTTTTGTGTGCTAGTTATGAATCCCATTGTATTGTACAATATAGTTATTTTGTTATTTGATTTGTTAAATAATAAGACTTGTTCTTTTTTATTGTGAGTTAGATTTATTATCACTCTTATAATTTTGTCTAAATATCCATACTATTGTTGTTTTCATTTACATGTTATTGTTATTGTATGTTTAACTTTAATACAAGGATCGCTTGGGAGTGTTAAAGTTGAAAGAGATGAAAATTATGTTTTAATGTAGTAGTTGAAAGAGATGGAAATTATATTTTAATGTTGCAGTTGTGTTGTCTTGTTTCACTAAGTTTGTTGGTTGAAGTGTATTGGGAATTTTTTGTTCTTGATTAGGCCTAGGATTCCATGTTTGGTTTCCCCTTGGTTGGGTGTTTTGAAAGTCATATTCTGGCAGAACCTAAATGAGGATGAGAGGATCACATCTTCCAGGTTCAACCCTTCCTATACAATGATGATAAAATTTCATTTGTTGCATGTCACATATGTGGAACACATATATTTGATACATAGTCTTGCTATGTTATATTGAATTTGTGGTTAACCCACATGTTATATTATGTTGACTTTGTGGTTATCCCACTTGTTATGTTATGTTTATGGTTAACCCACTTGTTATGTTATGTTGAATTTTGTTATGTTGGCTTTGTTGGTTAGCCAACTTGTTATGTTGTGTTTGTGGTTATCCCTCTTGCGGTTAGATTTTTTGTTGACCCTTCTTTTATCTATGTGCCCTTCTTAATTTGGTTACTTACCACTTTGATTTGAATTATAAATTGATGACATAATTCCTATCCTAATCGTAAGAGAAGTCGTAACGTCACTTGGAAGGACCTTCTAGAAGGTCTTTCAGAGGCTATAAGAACTAGTATATCCTTTGTTGAGAGAAATGTCTTTATGGCACTTTGAGCTCTGTTTCGGCATGATTGATCTAGGGTTTTCAGGAACACTTATTTATGACGTCAAGGTTTTTTAAGGTTGTCTCTACTTGAGCGTTATTTTTTTTTGGGATCTACAAGAAACACCCAACCTGTCCTTACTTAGAAATGTCTTGTATGAGTATTTCTACAACGATTTTCATTCTCACTCCTTCATGTGTCCGAGTCCATATTGTTTCTTGTTGTGGATGTGCTTTTGTTGCGTTGACTGTTTTGAGTGATACTTTGGCATGTAGGTTGATTTTTTGGGGATGATATTGATTGTTTCATACCTCTTTGAGTGGTTGGTTCTTCTATTGTACTTGTATGACATTTTTATCAGCATTTATGGCCTCTCTCTCAAGTATTTTTATGCCCTTGACTAAGGTCCAGTTTGTTCCTATTATTGACTTGCCTCTGAGAGGCAATATTTGATTTGAAATTTAAAATCCGAGTACGAGGAAGGTTGTAAGTTATCAGATATGATTTTGACATGTTTGTTTTGCGATTTCACTCCATTTTTTATTGTTTAATGGCACATACAAGATGTAATGGTAGTCTTGTAGCATGGTATGTCTTGGTAGTTAGTAGTATGATTCCTTGTTATTGGCTTCTAATTTTTCAGGTGATAAGGAATTTGTATATATAAACACCAAGGTTCCCACACTCTTCATCAACGTACAACACTTCATTCATGGTTTCTCCATTTCAAAACATAATTTTTATCTCTTTCAACTTTAACACAAGGACCTATTGGGAGTATTAAGGTTGAAAGTGATGAAAATTATGTTTTAATGGAGTAGTTGAAAGAGATGAAAATTATGTTTTAATGTTACAATTGTATTATCTTGGTTGACTAAGTTTGTTGGTGCAAGCATATTGAGAATTTTTTGCTCTTGATTATGCCTAAGATTCCATGTTTGGTTTCCCTCTTGGATGGGTGTTTTCTAATATATAGTAGTAAGGTTCGTTTGTTGTTCTTTCTCCTTTTCTATATTTGTTATTTTGTTATTTGATTTGTTAAGAAATAAGACTCATTCTTTTGTATTGTGAGTTAGGTCTATTACTGCTGTTATAATTTTGTCTAAATATACATACTGTTGCTGCTATCATTTACATGTTATTGTTACTTTATGTTTCAACTTTAACACAGGGACCTTTTAGGAGTGTTAAAGTTGAAAGAGATGAAATTTATGTTTTCATGTAGTAGTTGAAAGAGATGAAATTTATGTTTTAAATTTATAGTTGTGCTATATGGGTTCACTAAGTTTGTTGGTGAAAGTGTATTAGGATTTCCTTGTTCTTGATTAGGCCTAGGATTCCATGTTTGGTTTCCCCTTAGTTGGGTGTTTTGCTGAAATATAGGAGTAAGGTTCGTTTGTTGTTATTTATCCTTTTCTAGATTTGTTATCTTGTTATTTGATGTGTTAAGTAATAAGACTTGTTCTTTTGTATTGTGAGTTAGATCTATTAGTGTTGTTATAAATTTGTCTAAATAGACATATTATTGTTGTTGTCATTTACATGTTACTGTTATTGTATGTTTCAAATTTAACATGGGGGCCTCTTAGGAGTGTTAAAGTTGAAAGAGATGAAAATTATGTTTTAATGTAGTAGTTGAAAGATATGAAAATTATGTTTTAATATATTGATTCACAAAGTTTGTTGGTGCAACTGTAATGAAAAAATTTTGTTCCTGATTAGGAATATGCTTCCATGTTTGGTTTCCCCTTGGTTGGGTATTTTGAAAGTCAAATTCCAACATAACCTAAATGAGTATGAGAGGATCACATCTTCCAGGTTGAACCCTTCCTGTGACAATGATGATAAACTTTCAGTTGTTGCATGGTACATATGTGGACCACATATATTTGAGAGAGAGTCTTGTTATTTTATGTTGAATTTGTGGTTAGCCCAATTGTTATGTTATGTTGACTTTATGGTTATCCCACTTGTTATATTATGTTTATGGTTACCCCACTTGTTATGGTATGTTGACTTTTGTTTATCGCTCTTGCGGTTATCTTTTCCGGTCACCCTTATTTTATCTATGTTCCCTCCTTAATTTGGTTAATTACCACTTTTATTTGACTTATAAATTGGTGGTGTGATTCGATCCTAATAGAAAGAGAAACCATAACTTCACTTATAAGGACATTCCAAGAGTACTTTGATAGGCTATAAGAACTATAGCCTTTATTGAGAGTGATATCTTTATGGCACTTTGAGCTTTGTTTTGGAATAATAGATCTAGGTTTTTGAGGCACACTTGTTTATGACGTCAAGGGTTCGAAGGTTGTCTCCACTTGAGCATTATTTGGTTTTTGGGTCTACTTGCATATCAAACATGTCCTTAATTAGAATTGTACTTTATGAGGGTTTCTATAGCAATTTTCATTCTCCCTACTTCACGCATGCAATTCCATACTACTACTTGTTGTGGTTGTGTTTTTGTTGCATTGGTTGTCTTTGACTGTTTTGAGGGATACTTGGTGTGCTAGTTGATTTTTTGGGGTTTATATTGATTGTGCCATACCTCTTTGAGCGGTTGGTTCTTATGCTATACTTATATGTCCTTTTTTCAAAATTTATGGTTTCTCTCTCTCTCTCTCTCTCTCTCTCTCTCTCTCTCTCTCTCTCTCTCTCNTTAACTAAGGGCCATTTTGTTCCAATCATTGACTTGCCTCGGAGAGGCAATATTTGATTTGATTCATCAGATCAAATATTTGCATATGAGTCACCAGATATGATTTTGTCATGTTTTTTTGTGACTTTGTTGCATTGAATGTCTTTGATTGTTTGAGGGATACTTTGGCATGATGGTTATGAATCCCACTATACTATACAACATAGTCTTTTTGTTGTTTGATTTGTTAAGTAACAAAACTTGTTCTTTTGTATTGTGATTTAGATCTATTATTGCTCTTATATTTTTTTCTAAATAGCTATACTAGTGTTGTTTTCATTTACATGTTATTGTTACTTTATGTTTCAACTTTAACACAGCAACCTATTGGCAGTGTCAAAGTTGAAAGAGATGAAAAATATGTTTTAATGTTACAACTATTCTATCTTGGTTCACTAAGTTTGTTGGTGGAAGTGTATTGGGAAATTTTTTGTTCTTGATTAGGCCTAGTCTTCTATGTTTGGTTTCCCCTTGGTTGGGAGTTTTAAAAGTCATATTCTAGTAGAACCTAAATGAGAATGAGAGGATCACAACTTCCAAGTTAAACCCTTCCTATATAGTGATGATAAACTTTCATTTGTTGCATGGTACATATGTGGACCACATATCTTTGAGAGAGAGTCTTGTTATGTTATGTTGAATATGTGGTTGTCCCACATGTTATGTTATGTTGAATTTGTGGTTATCCCACTTGTTATGTTATGTTGAATTTTTTTATGTTATTTTTGTGGTTATCCCACTTGTTCTGTTATGTTTGTGGTTAGCCATGTATGTGTGTTGACTTGTGGTTATCCCTCTTGCAGTTAGCTTTTTCGTTTACCCCTATTTTCGCTATGTTCTCTCCTTAATTTGGTTACTTGTCACTTTGATTTGACTTATAAATTGATGACATCATTCCTATCCTAATCATAAGAGAATCCCTAACATCACTTAGAAGGACCTTCTAGGAGGTATTTGTGAGACTGTAAGAACTAGTATAGCCTTTATTGAGAGTGATGTATTTATGCAAGAACTTTGAGGATTGTTTTGGAATGGATGATATAGTGTTTTCAGGGACACTTGTTTATGATGTCAAGGGTTTGAAGGTTGTATATTATTGAGCTTTATTTGTTTTTTGGGTCTGCTTGCAACATTAAACCTCTCCTTACTTATCACTTTCCTTTATGAGTATTTCTACAACAATTTTTGTTCTCCCTCCTTCATGTGTGTGAGTCCATACTACTGCTTGTTGTGGCTACACTTTTGTTGCATTGACTGTATTTGACTGTTTTGAGGGATACTTGGCATGTTGATTGATTTTTTGGGGCTAATCTTGACTGTGTTGTACCTATTTGAGTGTTCGGTTCTTCGATTGTACTTGTATGTCCTTTTTATCAATAGCTATTGTCTCTCTCTCTCTCTCAGGTATGTTTATGCCCTTAATTGAGGGTCAATTTGTTCCAGTTATTTACTTTCATCTAAGAGGAAAGGTTTGATCTAAAATTTATAATTCAAGTATAAGGAAGGTTCTTCCCATTGGGAAAGTCATCATATATGATTTTTTCATGTTTGTTCTATGATTTTGTTGCATTGGTTGTATTTGATTGTATGAGGTATACTTTGGCATGTTGGTTATGAATCCCACTATACAGGGGAGAATCAAGACCCCTTTAATGATACAAACTCACATGGATCATTGAGTTTAACACAACATGGAAGATGATTATAACTAGAGGAGAATATGAAACCCTAGTAGGGAAACAATAGATGGGATCCTATCCATCTTGATCCTCAGGCCTAAGCCAAAGGACATGAATCCATGTACTAGCCGGTTGGCTTGATTTTATTTTTATATTTTGAGTTTGATTTCTTAACCTAGATCCAACCCTTAATATTATTTTCAAATAAAACAACTTGAGGTTTTAGCAAAATCAAGAATTTAAAAATTCATTGTTGAAAGTGATGGATGCATTTGGTCAACTTAATCAAATTTTTAATGCTTAAGATAAATTGAGACATTTACTTATGTTGAGTATAAGACATGATATTTCTGAATTTGGAATTTCATACTCTCAAACATAATATGAACAAATTTGGCCCCTATTTTTCTCTTGCATTTGGACTGAATATTGAATTTCACAATAAGATCCAATTTCGATGATTTTAATCACAGGAATATTCTGAGAACAAGATTTGGTGTAAAAAAAGGATATCTTCAAATCCTACAGACTATTTCCCACTTCCCTACTCTTGACCCTACACTCTCTTCTCAAATAATCAAGAATTCTTATAATGCCAACTACTTATTGAATAAATACAAATAAAAGAATCCAAATTGGCTCAATGATGGATAGAAACTAATATCAAACTAAAATTATTTTCAAGGTCGAAACTAAAAAGAGGGGTTATTGAAACAACATAATCTTGGATAAGTTGGAAAATTTAGCATAGAAAATTTAGTTGCAACACTTACTTTTCTACAAACTCTTTCCTTAGCTAAGTAATATTTTGAGTGAGCATATCCTCACAATAGAGACGACCTTATTACTCATATGCACAAGTTTTACTTTGTTCTTGTCCCAATGTTCCATAACCATAGTGAGGGAGACTTCATCTTCATTAAATATCTCTTTAAAAATGACAATAGCTTGGTGGATGTCTCATGTTTCTTTTCTAATTCTTTCATCCTCTATTCATGCATATAGACCTTCTTCTTCAAGTGTTTGTTCTCTTATTGAATTTAAACATTGATTGCTTGTAGGTATTACAACCTTTTTATTTTCACATTACTCATGCTATGTTTTATTTCTCTTCAAAGAATTGGAAACTCTAGCACAATCAAGGATTCAACTTCTTTTGATAGAATATGATTTGTAAATGAGGGAGTTATAGCCCACTCACTTCGCAAAAACAGATACTTTGAAGAATTTGACTATGTTTTATATTATATGTATTTTGTATATTCCTCTATTCTCATTATCATATGTATATATTTGTCCTTCTAATGGCTACAAAACCTTTATCCCTGGTTCAATTATGAGTCTTGGGAAAAGGAATTTGTTCTCAAAATATCTCCAAAATTCCTATTCTTGGTGTAACTTGCACACATGAAATTTAGCAAATAATAAAAAATATTCAAGACTCTGTCTATGTGAATCAGTATCACCATGCAATTACACATGGAATATGGGGTTAGTCCAATAAAAACAAAGCCTCTGTGAACACTTTTTTACTGTGAAATGTGTCTTCAGGGTTGATTTTGAGGCCTCTAGTTGTTATGCACACTAAAATCTATTCAATATCTTGGTCTTATGGTCAATTTTGGGTTACCTTACTTTTTTTGCAAGCTATGGAAAGTGAGGGCCAAATCCAACTTCAATAATCAAGCACAATCGTTTTTAGATATCTTTGTTATGTGAACTTGGATATGATTGTTATTCCACTCAGTGGTTATTCATTGACTTTGAAGTGACACCATCTTCAAGCTTCATGTGGGAAACATAATTCTCATTCATATGTCAATTTCATTAATCCCATATAATAAAATATACCATTCAACAATAAATGAGATTGCAATTCATTAATGGACTCATAAGTTGCAATTGTTTTTAAATACTTTTTTACTGAAAAATTTGTCTTCAAGGTTTATTTTGAGGTCTCTATTCTTTATACAGATTGAAATCAATTCAATATCTTGGTGTTATGTTCATATTTGTGTTACCCTACTTTATCTAAAAGCTATGGAAATTGAGGGATAATTCAAACTTCAATACTCAAGCACACATTTTTTAGACCTTCCTTATACAGTGATGATAAAAATTTACAGCTGTTGTATGGAACACTTATGGACTATATACCTTAAGAGAGAAGATAAAAAAAATTGACACCTTGATTGTACACCTTGGTCCTATGGGTAAAAGGGTTGTTATTCCACCTTGTCGGTACACCTTGGTCTTGTTGGTGTAAGGGTTTTCTTGTGGGTGTAAGGGTTTGTTGTATTTTTGAGTTGTCGCCACCTCTTCTTCAGCCTGCTAGGGATTTCGCCACCTTATCCAAGTTTTTGTTGTTGTTAATTATGGGTCGTGACCTCTTGTTGTTGTTAGAATTGGGTCATGACCTCATGCTGTTGTTAGAGTTGGGCCATGACCCTCCTGTGACCTGTAGAACTCACTCATGGCCTTGGGGATTGTTTGGTACTGAGCCATGAAATTGTAGGCTACTATAGGGTGATTCGTGACCCTGTTAAAACTATTAGGACTCGGTCATGGATGTGTGTGGGTCGATCAAGCTAGGTCATGACTGTATGTGGGCCTATCAGGATGGGTCGTGACTATCTGAGACCTATAAATATGGGTTGTGATGGTTTGTGATCCTTCTAGGTTGAGCCATGACCATTAGGAAAGGATGTGACCTTTGTGAACTAATTTTACTGAGCCATGACCTTTGATGTTGGTTTAGAGTACCATGAGAATGTTACAATGGGCAATCACCTTTCATTTGATTGTATCTTTACCATGGATTAATCTTGTGGACTAAAACCTCACCTTGTATTGTGTTATTTATTATATCTTGTGTTAATTTTTTATGGTTATATCAGATCTTATAACATTTAGCATCATAACAGCATAACCATCAGCCAAAAGATCATTGAAATATAGGCAAGCACAACCACACAAAAAGAAGACAAAGATCTATCCTGGGAAACCCTCATGGGGAATAAAACCCAGCCAAAAATTCCTCTGTATATGATGTATAAAAGATAAAAGACAAGACTCAAAAACAGGTGTGCCTCCCTCTGGCAGATATCTCTCTCTCTCTCTCTCTATTCATGCACTATACACAAGTAAGTATCTATGTCTCAAATGAGGAGTGCCTCCCTCTATTTATATTCTTTCATTCACTTGAAATTTAACTCAACTATGTTGTCCTCGGTGTACTTGAGTGGGTCGAATTCTATAGGGAGACTCTAGTGCCCCACAACTGTGGGGACTTTTCCCCCTGACTTACAAAGGATGGGACTTCCTCATGACTCTTAGTAGTTCATGCGATAGGAACATCGGGGTACATTGAAATACAAATGATTCTACCGATAGGAACATTAGGGTACAATAAAATACACATGATTCTCCCAATAGGAACATCGGGGTAAATACACTTCGAAGTTACAATAATTCAACACTCCCCCTTAACGAAGGGTATTCTATAACAACATCAACAACAGCAGTAGGAAGAGGAGAGAGGGCATCTTCAACATCATCAGGGTGATACATATATACATCATAGGAATTTTTTCAGCATTCATCAGTAGCTTGGAACAACTACTCTTTAATTTCTTCATATTCTGCATCATATGATCACTTGATCCTTTTACAGCAACGCTTTGATCTTTCGATCCTTTGTGGAAGCGCTTCAATCTTCTCAATCCTTTGCAGCAGCAGTTCGATATTTTCAATCGAGATCATCAACATTTTAGTCTTTTCAATCAGCAACATCATCATCAACAATACTTTGAGCAAAATCATCAGCAATACTTTGATTTTTCAATCATCATCATCATCAGCAGCAATACTTTGAGCAACATCATCAACAATACTTTGACCTTTCGATCATCATCATCAGCAACAACAATTCTCTGAGAAACATCATCATCACACTCTGATCTTTCGATCAGCGACATCATCATCACACTCTGATCTTTCGATCAGCAACATCATCATCAGCAGCAATAGCCTACAATCCACAATACGAAGACGAAAGTCTTCGGATCACTTTTGGACTTAATTCCAGGGATGAAACAATCCTATCAAATTCTCGACAACCAAATTCACCGGATACAATTACGGGATAATCACTCCCTATCACTTTAGGACTAAGTCCAAGGATGATGCAATCCTACCACATTCTCGACAACCGAAGTCACCAGATACAATTGAAGGATAATCACTCCCTATCACTTTAGGACTAAGTCCAAGGATGGTGTAATCCTACCACATTCTCGAGTACCAAAGTCACCGGATCCATTCTGAACAAAAGTTCAAGGATGATACAATCCTACCAATTTCTCGAGTACCAAATTCATCACATCCATTTTGAACAAAAAGTTCAAGGATGATACAATCCTACCAAGTTCTTGAGTACCGAAGTCACCAGATCCGTTTTGAACAAAAATTTCAAGGATGATACAATCCTACCACATTCTCGAGTACCGAAGTCACTGGATCCATTCTGAACAAATATTTCAAGGATGATACAATCCTACCACGTTCTCGAGTACCGAAGTCACCGGATCCGTTCTGAATAAAATGTAAAAGGATGATACAATCCTACCACATTCTCGAGTAACGAAGTCAACGGATCTATTATGAACAAAAATTTCAAGGATGATACAATCCTACCATGTTCTTGAGTACCGAAGTCATTGGATCCGTTCTGAACAAAAAGTTCAAGGATGATACAATCCTACCAAGTTCTCGAGTACCAAAATCACCGGATCCATTCTGAACAAAAATTTCAAGGATGATACAGTCCTACCACATTCTCGAGTACCGAAGTCACCGGGCTGAACAAAAGTTCAAGGATGATACAATCCCTCTTCATTCTCGAAGACCAAAGACACCGAATCACTTTAATACAAGTGCCTAGGGATGATACAATCCCACTTATTTCTCAGAGACATAATTCTACGGATCACTTTAGGACAAATGTCTAGGGATGATACAATCCTTCTTCTTTCTCAGATACATAAGTCTATGGATCACTTTAGGACAAATTTCCAAGGATGATACACTCCCACTGCAACATCACTGCTCCCCCTTTCGGGGAAGGTCTTTCTGAACAAAACCAATCTTGTCTCGAAAGTATTCAAACTTTACTCGAGACAAAGGCTTCATCAACACATCAGCAACTTGTTCATCGGTACTCCAATGCTAGAGCTTTATGGCTCCCTTCTGCATCATATATCGAATGTATATATATTGTATTTCTATGTGCTTCGACCTATCATGGAACACTGGGTTCTCCGTCATCTTTATACAACTCTGGTTATCACATAGAATCATGGTGGTATCCAAGTCTAGGTTGGATAAACCTGACATCACCTTTCCAAATCCATATGGATTCATAACTAGTAGATCAAGATGCTATATATTTTGCTTCAGCCATACTAAGAGCAACACTGGACTGTTTCATGCTAAACCATGACATCATAGCAGACCCTAGACTATAACATCCACCTGATGTGCTTCTTCTATCTGAGACACTTCCAACCCAATCTGCATCTGTATAGCCATACAATCTGTAGTCATGATCTCTACCATAGTAATGTCCCAAGTCTGTTGTACCTTTTAGGTACCTTATCACATGATGTGTAACTATCAGGCGAACACATCTAGGGTTACCTAGATACTGACTCAAGGTGTTCACAGCAAAGAATATATCTGACCTTGCTTTTGTCAGATAAATCAATGACTCAAAAAATTATGTTTATACTGATTCATATACACTAACTCTGATGTCTCATCAGACAACAACTTCATGTTGGTTTCAATGGGTGTGGCCATGGCTTTACAATCCAAAATATCAAATCTTGTTTAAGATTTACATAGCATACTTTTCTTGGTTCGGAAAGATTCCTTCTGAACTCTTCCGCACTTCCAGCCTGAGGAAATAAAGCACCAATCCAATATCTTTTCATCTCGAATTCTTCGACTAGCTTCTCTTGCAATATGTGATATGTTTCTCATTCCCTGTCAAAAATAGGTCATCCATATATAGTAATAGTATGACAGATTCATCTTATGTAACCTTTGAAGTAAAGGTTAGGGTCAGCTTTACTCTTGGTAAAGTACAAGCTTGTCAGGAAAATATCTATCCTTCGATACCAAGCTCTAGGAGCTTGCTTCAAGCCGTACAGGCCCTTCTTCAACTTGCATATGTGAATCACTTTGTTTTTCGACTTCAAATCCCTATGGTTGTTCAATGTAAACCTCTTCCTCAATCACACCATTCACGAATGTTTTCTTTACATCCATCTAGTGTAGATCCCACTTCATCATGGAAGAAGGTTCCATGATAGTTCTGATGGAAGTGTACCATGCTTCCTGGAGCAAGTGTCTCTTCATAATCAATTTCCTCTCTCTGATAGAATCTTTTAGCCACAAATATTTCCTTACTTCCATCAGCAGCGTATTTTATCTTGCAAATTCATTTGGAAGATACCACACCCTTGATTTCTAGTTTGAGTACTATATCCCAAACATCATTGTGGTATTCTTCCATCATTGCATCTTCCATGAGTTCATTATGTCAAGTCATCGACATATCCTAGTCTTTCGCATTCAACCTTGAAGGCTGGAACCCACTTTACTCTTGGTAAAATCTAGGTCCATCAGGAAGTTGTCCATCATGTCATACCATGTCGAACTCGTAGATATTCTGTAGTCACTCCCCCTAAAGTGGATCATCATCTTCCTTCTGCTTTCTGTACTGGAGTGATAGGTAGCATCCTATGTTACTATGTATCCATCTCAAGTTACTAGATACCAAGATCCCTTTATCTTGAACTTTGTCGAAAAGTTCCTCTTGCACCTGTCTATGAGCTTGTTGTCTTCTATAGGTTTCCATATTCAACCTTGTAGAAAAGGTTAAGATATTCATCACTTTAGGTGATCTTTCAAGATCCTAGATGTGCTTTTCTATGGGTTTCTTTTGAGCTTGTACAAAGCATATTATGTACATGTGGTTATTTTCTTAATATATACTTCTACTAAAGAAGTGTGTCTGGTTAATAGAATATGTCATGCCATAGTCTATTCTTTCTGAGACAAACCAAAACTCTTGCTTTGTACACTTGTTCTTGTATATCCATATGGAAGACACTACGGACTTCCCTTTAGGTCTTGGAACCATATCATAAACATCATTCCTCATGATCAACTGTTACTCTTTGATCATAGCTTCTTCCATAGCTGGAAGGGTTTGCATCAATGATGTCACCCAATGATGTTACACAACTAGAGTGTGTATGAGGCCTCTTACTTTGGTTTGGAAGTCTCGCCATACTTTTCTTCCTCTCAATTTATCTCTCGTACCCAAGATGGTCTTCATCTTTCGAGGTGGATATACCGCTCTCTAAAGCTCTTTCTTTCGTCACAGTGTCTCTAACCTTGGGAGCTTTAGGTTCATGTTCATTGGAGTGAATCTTGAATTGTCATCACTTGTTCTTTGGAACAAGTCTCATCCTCCTTTTCTTGTAGGTGGTTTTACAGGACCTTTCATACAAGTCAAATGCACTAGTTGCATGGTTAGAACCATTTCATACATCATATTCATAACGACAAATTCTTATGCATCATGCAAATGTTTAGCCAATACAACATTCATCCATATCTCATGGAAACTTTCTAGATGCCTTCCATCTCTACCATGACATCATTGATATTGTGCACTTAATCCAATATGTCAACAAAGAGGCTTCATTCTATATAAGTAGCAATGGAGAGTTGTATAGCACCATGAGCTACTTACCCATCACATGCATATTAGTAGTATACTGTCATTAATGTAAACATTCTATCATGCATAACACATCAACTGCATATAATCAAATGCATAACAACACATTATCATGAAATGACAATTGAATACTTATCTTTTATTTGTTTCGTGGGTAGAATCCTTCTTGATCCTTCTGCTTCATCATTTTCTTCATTCATGACATCATCATTTCTTATCCAAATGCTAAGATGGATAAGAGGTTCTTCAAGAATTGAGTTCTTCATATTCTTCATCGCTTGAGGGATCTTCTTTGAATCGTGAGCGCTTGACATTCAGTTGATCCCATATTATCTTCTCTTATTATGATTCTATTTTCTTCTTGTGTAAGGCTTTAGCCTCATCTCCCTCTGGAACTAGAACCTCTCCACTTATGTAGGTGTCCAATTCATTTTCTTCAAGAACCAGTGAAATCTGGTTTGAGGTGTTCATCCTGGTTCTGAATCTGGATGATCTAGGGTTTGTCAGAGAAACCATAATTTTCAAACTCATAATATTTTAGATGTGATTGGATAGAAATATGTGCCTCTTGAAGGTGAGCTGAGCATCATATTCATTTTCCCAAAACTGTGATCAAAATTGCAAGATATCTAATGCCCTAGTTTTCTTCAGTTTCTTCTGCAGAATGTCTAATATTGTTTCTGTGCTATATCTGAAATCAGTGCTCTTCTATGTCTAAAATGTTTTACTGAGGTATACTCGTCTATCTTATTTCCAAAACCATAGGTTTGAGAAGAATTGGTTTCACCAATTGGGAGTTATGCATGTTTTCCCAAGGTGACTTATTTCAGGACTGTTCATCAGAGAGAACTTGTATGGACTGCCACGTCTCACTATTTCACCTTCGGGGTCTGAAATATTTACCACATAAATTATATTTTGTGCTATTTCTAGAAAATCTTGCTAAAATTCATTTGGACCTTTCTAGCCCGAGATATAGCAATTTTCCCTAGGTCACTTGTTTAAGGATGAATCCTGGGAGAGGCTGGAACCCTAACTTGGAGGAATCATGCCTCCCATAATATAGCGAATATGAGGCTGAAAATTTTACAAAGTGTACATCAAGAATTTATCTTCGGCCTGTGAAAGTTTTGGCTCTTGAGCCTTCTCCAATATCGATATATAGTGAATCTACCAAAACTACTAGTTTTAGTATTTTAGGGTTTTCAAGCATGAAACCCTAATCAACAATAGTTGTAGATGTAGCACTGTTTCGGCTGCACAATGACTTCTTTCAGGGTGGCTCTGATACCATGTTAATTTTTTATGGTTATATCATATATTATAACATTTATCATCATAATAGCATAACCATAAGTCAAAATATCACTAAAAGATAGACAAGCACAACCACACAAAAAGAACACAAAGATTTATCCTGGGAAACCCTCGTGGGGAAGAAAACCCAGCAAAAACTTCCTTTGTATACGATGTATAAAAGATAAAAGATAAGAACCAAAAACAGTTGTGCCTCCCTCCAGCAGATCTCTCTCTCTCTCTCTCTCTCTCTCTCTCTCTCTCTCTCTCCATGCGCTATACGCAAGTGAGTATCTATGTCTCAAATGAAGAGCGCCTCTCTCTATTTATATTCTTTCATTCACTTGACATTTAACTCAACTATGCCGGCCCCAGTGTAATTGACTGTGTCGACTTCGCTAGGGAGACTCTAGTGCCCCACAACTGTGGGGACTTTGCCCCCTGACTTACAAAGGAGGGGACTTCCTAATGACTCTTAGTAGTTCTCCTGATAGGAACATCGAGGTACATTGAAATACAAATGATTCTACCGATAGGAACATCGGGGTACAATAAAATACACATGATTCTCTCTATAGGAACATCGGGGTAAATACACTTTGAAGTTACAATAATTCAACATATTGGCCATGGACTGTTTTGTGGAACTTTGGTTTATTGTGGACTACTATTATAGGCCAACATGTGCTTAAGTATGCGCCACAATTTTGTAGTGGGCTATTAGTGTGGGAATCAGACTATTTGTAGTTTATTTTGCATCTTGTGTATGGATTATCCTTGATTGAGTACTACTTATGAGGGTTCCATGACTTGTTTGAAGCCACCCTATGGCATTTCTATTGGCTTCTACACTTCCTATAGTACTTGAATAACTCTATCCTACAAAATATTCTCTCTCTCAGGTGTTTCGATGTACATATCTTGATTGACTTGTCTCCTAAGAGATAATACCTTATCTACAAGTATATCTGAGTTTAAGGAAGGTTCAAATCAAACTCACTTTTATTTGTTTTGTTAATATTAATATATTGTTGTTCATGATGATACTAATTATTTTTTTATTATGTGTTTTACAGTTGTTATGATTTTTTTTAAGTCATACAACTTTAACAAGGGGACCTTTGGGAGTGTTAAAGTTGAAAGAGATGAGAATTGTGTTTTTTGTTTTATTATCTAGATCCTTGTCACTGTTGTACTTTTACTTCTAAGTGTAAGTTTTAAACCTGTGCATAGAAGCAAAGCATACAAATTCTTTTAACCAAAACAGAGATTACAACATAACATTCAGACATATACACATATATTTACCCTAGAAACCCTTAACCGGGAAAACTAGCAAACCTTTGAGCCACACCTCCTATTTTCTCTTTATCATTATGAATCCCTGACAATACAATATAGGTATTTACTAGACTCCAATACCCTAATATATTAACCCAAATTAGAAAAATAGACCCCAATCCCTTAACTAGGATTAAATTACACATTCATAGAAAATTCCCAAAAAATAGCCAAAACAACCATGGATCATCAGACGTAACGCTGACAGGAAAACCTCCCCTCCACATGAACATGCAAAGAATATAACATATACCCAACATTCTCCCACTTGTTTTTTTCATTGCATAGAAATGAGTCATGTACTCATAAAGTCATAGGTTCAAGGAATTAATGCCCATAGATTATCTACACCAAGATAACTTCTTTGTACTGATAGAATTTGTTAATGAGTTTGCAACATTTTCCAAGGTGTCAACCTTCTCCAGCAGCGCCTTCTTATCTTCAACCATATCTCTCACAAAGTGATATTGCACATCAATATGCTTTGTCTTAGCATGATAAGTAGGGTTCTTTTACAAGAATATTGAACTTTGGCTATCGCAATCTAACCTTACAACTTTCTCTACAAACCCAATACCTAAACACAATATTTGCAACCATACAACTTCTTTGCTTACATGAGTGGTTTCTGTGTATTCAACTTCTATATTTGTGAGTGCCACTGCAGCTTGTATCTTGCTCATCCAACTGATAGCTCCTCCAAATAGGTTAAACATGTACCCACTTGTAGTTCTTTTGCAATCAAGATATCCAGCCCAGTCTGCATCAACAAATCTAAGTACATTTATTACTTTGTCTAGTCCAGGTCTTCCTTGGTAGCAGATTGCATAATATGTGGTGCCAAAAAAATATCTGAAGACCCTCTTTACAGTTGTCCAATGCTCATTCCCTGGTTTTGACATATATCTTCTCAAAACTCCCACTGCATGAGTAATGTTTGGTCTGGTACATACCATTGCATCCATCAAAATACCAACTGCACTAGCAAATGGAACTCATGACATGTCTTCTTCTTCTTCCAGTGTCTTAATACACTGATCTACAGATAACTTTACACCTACATGAATAGGAACCTTGATCGTCTTACTTTCCTGCATGTTAAATATTTGTAGTACCGTCTCAACATATTTTCTTTGATTTAAATTGATCATCGTGTTAGCACGATATCTTTGTATCTCCATTCCCAGAATGAAGTTTGCAACACTAAGATATTTCATATCAAACTTGGAGTACAATTGATACTTCACCTCGTTTATAATATATTTATTGTTTCCAAACAACATGTCATCAACATACAATACTATGTTAAGGAAGTGATCACCAACATGTTTGGAGTATACACAATTATCATCTTTGCTTCTCACAAACCCCAATCCAAGTATGTATGTGTCAAACATTTGGTACCACGTCCTTGGAGATTGCTTTATACTGTAAAGGTACTTCTTTAGTTTACATACCAGCTCTTTCTTTCCCTTTACTGTGAACCCTTATGGTTGTTTCACGTATATTTATTCTTCACGATCCCCATGTAAGAATGATGTATTCGCATACATATTCTCTACTTAAAGATCAAAAGAAGCAACATTAGAAAGAAGAAATCTAATAGAAGTTAATTTTGCAACTAGATAAAATATTTCACGAAAATCAATTCCCTCTACCTGAGAATATCCCTTTTCTAGCAAGCGGGCTTTGTACTTCTCCACTTTACCTTCTACATTCAACTTCTTTTTAAATAGCCATTTGGTCCCAACATATTTTCTTTCAGCTGGTAACTTGACTAGATTCCAAGCTTCATTTTTGTCCAAGGAAACTGTTTTTTCAACCATGGCCTTCTTCCAGAGATCACTATCCTCTGAATCAACAACTTCCTTCACATTTCTAGGATCATCATCAGTAATAGAAAAAGAAAAATGAGAGAAAAAATTAGGATGGAAAAACCTTTCTGGTTTCCTTCTTTCTCGAGATGATCTCCTCAAAACTAGGGTATGAGGTTCTTCTTCTTCTGTTGAGTTAGATTCTTCACCTTCTAACTCAAACTCTATTTTCTCTAATTCCTTTTCCATTGGATTCACTTCCTGTCTGGGGACTTCTTTGACCTCTCTAAACACAACATCTCGACTATGAAAAGTCTTCTTAGTTACAGTATTCCAAAGCTTATAACCTTTCATACCATCTTTATAGGCAATAAATATACACTTCTCAACTTTGTTATCCAACTTGCACCTTTTCTCCTTTGGAACATGTACATAAGAATCACAACAAAAACATTTCAGATGCTTAATAGAGGGTTTCTTACCAGTATATACCTCTTTTGTAATTTTATCAATCAATGTTGATGTGGGTGACCGATTTACCAAGTAACATGATGTCTCCACTGCTTGTGCCCATAATCATTGTCATATCCCAGCACTGCTTATCATGATCCTATCCTTTTCCATTAATGTCCTATTCCTCCTCTCAACAACTCCATTTTGTTTAGGTGTGTATGGAGTAGTATTCTACTTTTTTATACCACACTTCTTACGAAATTCCTCAAATTCATTCCCGCAAAACTCTCCACCATTATCTGTCCTCAACACCTTTATTTTCTTTCCTGACTGATTTTCTACAAGAGCCTTGAATTCTTTAAACTTAGCAAATACTTCGTATTCTTTTGAAGGAAATAGATCCACGTGCTCCTTAAGAAATCATCTATAAATGAAACATAATACACATATTTCCCTAATGATGGAACAATAATAGGTCCAAACACATCATTATGTATTAATTCTAGAATTCCCTTTGCTCTTGTAGCTCCAGTTGCAAATCTTACTCGATTTTGTTTTCCATATATGCCGTGTTCACAGAAATAAAAATCCAGGGTGCAATCAGTCATACCTTTAACCATACCTTTACCGTGTAATGCCCAAAGTCCCTTGTCTTCGTTATGCCCCAACCTTTGATGTCATAACATTGTTTTTCCTCCTGATGTAGTCAGGGTTCTGTCATATTTACTTCCTTCTTCACGCACAATAGAATTGTTACATTCATCAATGATGGTTCTTACCAATATTTTTTGCATAGTTCCATACCAAACTCCCCTCATCAATACCATTGATCCTTGAACTATTTTTCAACCACCATCTCCACACATAGTATTTACACCTGCAACATCCATATTTCTGACAGATATCAATTTTATTGATAGATTTCGAATGTGTAGCACTCCTAATCCTTCCATCCTTCAGTTTTATCTTGACTCTACCACACCCAATGATACTTCCTTGTGAATCATCTCCCAATTACACATCTCCTCCATTGTACTTTTCATATTCACATAACCACTCCCTATAAGGGGTCATATGACATTATGCACATGATTCAGTCAACCATATTTCACATTCTGAATGATTACCTATGGACTCTAGATACGCATTCCCTCCTTCTTATAAGGAGGTATTCACCTCTATGGAAGGGGTATCCCCAGATCCCTTTGCTTTCTCAACATTCTTAGATCTGCAATCCTTTTTATAATGCTCAGATTGACCGCATTTCCATCACTTCCTTATTCCTTTTCCTAGGATTTATATCTACCCTTGTATTTAGATCCCCCCCAAATATTTTTTTTTCTCTCTTGGGGGAGACCTCTCACAGACAAGGCATCCTGCTATGATTATCCATGGTTTTATGTCTCATCTCTTCTAATAGTATGGATGATACTATTTCATCAAATTTTAAGGTCACTTGGCTAGCACTACCTATTGCAACAATTATGTTGTTCCAGGAATCTGGTAAAGAACAAAATAATGTAATACACTTATCTTCTTCAGCCATTTTAATTCCAATAGAGGTTATCTAACCTACTAGAGTATTGTAGACATTTAAATGCTATGTTACAGTGTCATTCTCATCCATTCTGAGGTAAAACAGTTTCTTTTGCAAAAACAACATGTTCACAAGGGATTTTGATTGATACAAACTCCCTAGTTTCTCCCAAATATTTTCTGCACTATCTTCACCATATGCGTTCAACAACACAGAGTCTGATAAGAACAATCGTAT
Source organism: Pseudotsuga menziesii (assembly GCA_001517045.1). Lineage (NCBI taxonomy): Eukaryota > Viridiplantae > Streptophyta > Pinopsida > Pinales > Pinaceae > Pseudotsuga > Pseudotsuga menziesii. The sequence goes on from LPNX011186282.1 coordinate 150,449, forward strand.
TGTACTCCTTTCCCTTCTTTCTAATTTATCCCAATCATCTTATGATGTTCCAGTGGGTTTCGTACCTAGATCCACAACAATCCATTGTGCCCCATCTACAAGAAGATCCTCCATTTTGAGCTTCCATAGCTCAAAATTATGGCCGTTAAATTTCTCGAACTACTCGCCATTATCTTTAAATGCACAAATCAACACTGCAAAGCTCCCACTAAACCCGAGTTTATCAAAGACCCAATATCTATCAACCACATTGAACCCTCAACAACAAAGGCATTGATACCTCATGTAAGTTTTAAACTTGTGTAGAGAAGAAAAACATGCATATTATTTTAAGTAAAACAGAGATTACAACACAACATTCACACATAAACAAAGAGATTTACCCTAGAAACCATAACTGGGAAAACCAACAAACCTTGAAGCCACACCTCATATTTTCTCATTATCATTATGAATCCCTCACAATACAATATAGGTATTTTGTATCCTCCAATACCCTAATCCATTAACCCAGTTTAGAAAAATAGACCCCAATCCCTTAACTGGGATTTAATTACATATTTTTAGAAAATTCCCAAAAAATATCCAAAAACAACCAAAAATTTGAGCTCGTTGTGCTCGTTTCGCAAATGGCCATTAGGCCATTTCCGACATTGGAAACGGCCTGACGGTCATTTCTGAACAAAAAATAGGCCTCCTGGCCTGTTTCTGTGAAGGTGTTGACAAGGATTGTCAGACGCATCGCTGACCTCCCCTCCACACGCACATGCAAAGAATATAACATATACACAACACCGAGTACTTGATTTTCATTATTGCACAAGTTATTTAAATTTTTTTTAATCCTAAAACTTTAATAGTTTTCAGATATCTTTGTTATGTGAACTTGGATATGGTTGTTACTCCTCTCAATAGTTATTCATTGACTTTGAAGTAACACCATATTCAAGATTCATGTGGGAAACATAATTCTCATCCCATGAATCATTTCCTCTACTTGACTTGATTTACATCCACAATCCATGTTCTCATGCACAACGCAATTTGGATCCCAATGCCTTAGTTCTTATCCTTGAGCTAGAGTTTAGATGATCATACCCATCCCTCATAATGTAAGCCTCAAAATTGCATTCATATACTACTCATACAAAACTTGTTGTGTATATAAGGTATGTGTGGTGGGTGAGGCCCCATGCATGGCCCATTATCCATAGAAGCAATAAATGGGATTTAATATTGATGGTTTTGACTCAAGATCACTAGTATTACTACTTAAAACTCTTCCTTAGTTGTCCATACCTCAAAAATGGTTCCTTTATAGCACTTGTACACAAAAGGTCCCCTTCGTATTCTCTATTTGGTGGTTCAAGTCCCTACACATGGTGGATGAGGCTTCAAATTAATAATTACAGCTTACTTCCCTATTTTTTTCCATGGAGTGTGATTAGGGAATTATAGCCTATCTACTATGCATTGAACCTAAAATGGGTCCCCATATATTTTCAATACGACAAAATTTCCTTCATAGGAATTATATGGTGTTATAGGGCCTTACACATTGTGCATGAGTCCTCAAATAAAAAATCAGGGGCCAATCCCTAGTGTTTGGCCCCAAAGCATGGTTTGTGTCTTGATTCCAATCCTTTATGTATTAATCATTAATATTGTGCAAATATCTCTCACAAGTAGATATTTGTGCCCTTATGGTGGTTAATTCCCTATGTGTTACCAATGAGTCATAGAAATTATAACTATGTAGTAAGACCCTATATTTTGTCCATAAGACATGGTCTAAGCATCAGTAACTATCTATTGTGGTAATTACTAAAATTATTATGTTATTACACTTATATGTGAAATATACCCTCTAAAAGGGTTATGTGTATTCTAGTGTCCTACACATATCACATTATTCTTATAGGAAACAGCTAGGGCATAAGACCTCATTTTTCATGTTCAAGCCATGTTTTAAGCATTAATACCAATCCTTAGTTTACAAAACCTTTAAATATTTACCATATAATACTTGTATTTGAAATATTCCCATTTTGGGGTATGTAGTGTGGTCTAAGGCCATATAAAGTCATATGATCCCTTAAAGCAACATTTTGGTACCAATTCCATAGATTTAGGCAACCATGGCTAAGGCCTCGTCACAATTCTATAGTGTATCAAAAGTCAAAATGGTTATAACTCTTTAATGTCTACATGGTGCTTTAAGGCCCTACAAATAGTGAAGTACTACTGAGATTTTATAGCCCTAGTTCTTCTTTGTAAATCAAATTCTCAACAAGGGTTTAGTACTCATCCACTGTCACTCCACTCAAAGCATGTTAAAATAATAATATACTCCATGCCAAATTTTTAATATAATATGCGTCCAACACAAGGTTTCACTCCATTCAAATGATTCCTAGGTAAGGAAAATATGCCTAGGTAAGAGAGAATGAATACACAGTGCCTTGAATGCAAATAATCCCAGAACTGGAAATTTTTTATTTCTTTTAGGACAGTTATTTGTCCGATATCCAAAAAATATCAGTGTTGAAACCATAGCACAATCGTCAGAGACCATTTGTTAAAGTCGCTTTCTATCTGGTGTTTTTCATCAGATATCTAATTCCACTTTGTCAGTTATTTGACAAACCAAAAATCAAACGTCATCGAATAGACACAATTACGTCAAGTAGACGACACTTCAATAAATCCATTGCATAGGGTACCTGATGGATCCTCATCGGGAACCTGATGAATTTACATCGGGTAGCTGACGGTTTGATAAATCTATTTCATTGGGTACCCGACGGATCCTCATCATGTACCTGACAAATTTACATCGGGTAGCCGAATGTTTGACAAATCTACTGCATCGGGTAGGAAAAAGAACCTCATGAGGTACCTGATGAATTTACATCAGGTACCCCATGGTTCGACAAAACTATTGCATCTGGTACATGAAAAAAGTGAATTGGGTAGCTGGCATACCATCCCTAGGTTAGCATCGGACTTCCAATATATGGTTGTCATCTATCTGATGTTCAACACTATAAATGTAAAAAAATATCTGATAGATTTCTTCAATGTGTCAGTTATTCAATGTTCATTATGTCGAATATCTGACGATAAGTGAAGTTTTGGATATCCGATTAAATTACATCGACGATTGTTGGAGGTTGTGTTCGTCGGATAACTGTTGGTGTTATCTCAATAAACCGATGAATGGACATCATATTTTTTTCCATATGTAGTAGTGATTCTTTTAGAAGGTTCCCCCTTTAGGGCATCCTAATTTCTCAAACATTGAGCATCAAAGGAATATGTAAACAGTATGAATTCACATACATCATTTATCCTTCAAAAAAGTGTCATCATCCTTCTCTTGTAGGCCATAGCATATGGTCTTTCCTACAAGTCAAATTTAGTCAAGTAGTTAGCAACATTGCATAATCATGAAATTCAATCAAATCATATTAACGTTTCAATGCAATGACAATAATTTACAAAGTTATGTAAGAACATTATCCAATTCTTTATCACAACATCCATCCATATCACAAACACACTTGGTAACTTATCCATCAGAAAACACTATCGAGATCACGTATTCCTGTTATCATGTTAGCAAAGAGGTTTCATCCTATATTAGCTCCACCAAGGGATCATGGAATGTTATGCAGCACTATAGGATACTTCCTCAATCAAATACATAACATGCAATACATGAGCTTACTGCTTGTCAATCTCATTCATATAAAAGAAAACTATATCATATGCTCATCATGCTACACTATAACATACTTCATGATTGTAGGAATATATATCTGCATACAATTGTAATGAAAACATGTTCAAGACATTCATATCTAATCTACAAAAGCAATTGATAATCCAAATACTTATCTTTTATTGTTTTGTGGTATTCCTCTTGATCTTTTCCTCCTTGCGGAAATCATGGAAGTCTTCTTATCTTAATCTTCTTTCTTATCGGGAGCCCGTTGAATAAATCGTAACCTGGATATTCATACATCAATAATGAAAATCACATCATCTAGATAATGCAATCATTGGTGCAGATAGAGAGTGTACTAGAGGAAGTACTCCTTTCGACAATCTTTTTTACTTTCTTTAGGATCATCATTCCTTGACCTCTTCCATGGAGTATCTTCATAAACATCAGCAGTTGAGGCATGGTGCTTTCTCTTCTTTGTTTTGTTACACTGTCTAGCATAGTTATAATACTTGTGACATATGAAGTGTTGAATTTTTTAAATATCCTTCTTGACTTTTTTATTTTGGATTGACTTGATTCCCTTTCTTTTCCTTATTCCACTTTCCTCTCCTCTTTCCAATTCAAGTTCCAAGAACTAGTCCTTCTTCCTTTTCCTTTGAGGTAGAAACAAGCTCCCTTATTTCATCTTGGATACATTCTAATGAAAACTGATTAAAACTGGGTAACTAACCAAAATCGCATGTCCCTTTCACAAATGGATTCCATTCTAGAGGAATTCCACCCATATTTGTCAACACGAGATCTCTTTTAGGGATTTGTTCATCAACAGTTTCCATTGATCTTTTATCTGAGCAATCTTCAAGAAATAAGAAGAAACTGAAACATCCTTTGTGAACTACACTAAAGTTGGTCTTTTAGGGACAAAATTCTGCTAGGATTACCATTCTCATAAATTTCTTCAAGGAATCATAAACTTGCTTAGTAGTGCTCTGACATGCAATAAGTTGCACAAGATGATCTTTCATCGAGTCCATCAAAATCCTCATGGCTATGGATTCATTATTCTTGCTTCTTTATTTCTCTCGATCCTTGAGATCATGTTCATTTAGTATCATGGGAATCCTACTATTCCAATATAGGAAGTTTGAAACTCCCTCCAATCTGTCTTCTACTCTAAGTCCAACAACCAACTTGACCCTAGTTCAAAAATAGGTAAAAAACTGATTTTTTTTATATCTAAAATTGGGTTCCACATATGAATGATCCATCCTAGGTATATTTGAGTATTCATCCCTTTCCTATGGATCTATGTACACAGAAACTCACAAAATAAAACCCTAATTTCTGCAATTTTTGTAGTTTCTGCAAAATTTAGGCCAAAATTGGAACTTCGCCAATCTAGAATTTTCCTCCACGAAAATATGTGTCCTCCTAGGTGTTAGGATTTATAATCCTCCCTTTTCTAAAATGTTCTATTATATTATATTTTCCTAACTTAGGAGTCATATAGTTATTATTGGATCCACTAGTACCATTGGGTCCACTTGGCCTAATGGGACCACATGTACCAGTCACTAGAGTGTAGGGAACACAGATAGAGGCTAACTGCAACTGGTTGCACATCCATGCATCAGTTTATGCGCCTCCTGTTAGGATTATTAATCCTCCCTTGACCATATTTTCTATTATATTATTTATCCTAACTTAGGAACCTTAATTAATTAATTGGGTCCACTAGTACCATTGGGTCCACTTGGCCTGATGGGGCCACATGTACCAGTCACTGGAGTGTGGGGAACACTACTAGAGGTTAACTGCCACTTACTGCATGTGCATGCATCAGTTTGGGTGCCTCCTATACCAATCCCTATATTTTAGGAGAAACTGGGAGTCCTAGCACCAACCTCCATCAGTTAGGTGGAGTTGGAACTAGTTAGTCTTAGTTAACCCCCAGTTACATTCAGTTACTTCACAATTAGTTAGCTAGCGCTAGTAATGCATGGATAATGCATGGCTGTATAGGGAGGAGTCCTTTTCAGGGAGTTGATATTTGGACTCAAACTTTGTCAGTTACTTCACAATCGGTTAGCTAGCACTAGTAATGAATGGTTGCATGGGGAGGAGCATTTTTTTCTACCTACCACACTTAGTTGCACCGAGTTAACTAGCTTACACTGATTGATTGAGTTATTGGACATCAAGGAGTTAATCTGTTGGACTCCAATATTGATTAAGAGACCATGAGTTAGAGATTCAGTTAGATATAGTCAAATCCACTTGGTAGATTCGAATTGCTACCTAATGCATTCGAATTCTTCCTATTTGTAACCTATTGTACATTGGATTTATTATGATGAATATACTGTAAATTCCTGAGCAATACTTGTTTGTTTCCTATGTGGTTTGTTTTTCTTAGTTTATATGTTCATTCTCCATTCAATTGCTACAACATTATCAGAAATCTCTACTTGAATATATAAATGGAATTCTAATTCTAATATGGTATTAGATCATTTTCAGGCAGGATTTCATGGTTGTTTCTCCCCGGTGAGGAAAAGCATGATTCTAACAGTTCATATGTTTTATTGTTTTTGCAATGAAATTGACAGGTGCTACATAGCTTGTGTGAAGCTTTCCAAGTCTTCCAGCCGGAGCAATTATGAGTTCACATACTCCATAACCATGGATCCTCACAACTTCCAATTATCTTGATTGGAAGGTTGATATGTAGTTGGCCTTGCGCAAGCATGGATACCACATGATCATACATGGATGGGAGGTTGAACCTCATCAGCTAGTTGAGTGGAACAAGATTTTGAACCGTTGTGATGAAGCATTCGGGTACTTATGTACTTATATATCCAAAGATATCCTCTTCCACCTAGAAGGCTTGAGGACTCCCAAAGAAGCCTGGGAGAAGCTTTATAGCTTGTTTAACAAACAAGATGAGCTTCGAGGATACATTCTGAAGAATGAGTTGGTATCTTTACATCCCAACAGTTTCGAGACTATTGAGCAATTATTTACTAAATTTAAGTCTCTAGTACTTCAATGCAGATAGTGCAGAATATATCGGAAGGATGGGAAGAACGTCCTTCCATACTCAGCAAACTAGGCTCTGAGTATTCTGTATTTGTTTCCATATTTCATTCCAAGTGGGAAATATTTCCTAATTAGAAAATTTCTTCATTAGATTCTTTTTCCGAGTCCTTAATCAAGGAGCAAGATAAATTGATTCAAATGGGAGTCATCAAGACATCCAAAGATCAAGCTCTCCTAGTTTCTGACTCTTCCAAAGTGCAAGCAAAGGGGAAATCAAAGAATAAGGAGCCAAACGTAGATGATTCAAAGCCTAAACAAAATCAGCAAAATTTCGAAGGAGCCTTCGGCTCTAAGAAGAAAAAGAAAAAGTGTCCCTACTGTATGGGGGGTTTTCATCCAAATGACTCGTGCATGAAGAAGACCCTTGACAAGATGAAAGATAAATGTGTACAAAAAAATATTTCCCTTCCACAAAGGGCAGTGATTTCATACAATGAAGAGCAAACTGAAGAAGATGAGATATGCTTGCATGCAAGCCTCTCTTCATCGAAGGATTATGTGATAGATTCTGGAGCATCCAACCACATAGTTGATTCCAGGGAATCCTTCATCACCTTCCCTCTATCAGGAGGACCTAGCAGTCATATGGGAGATGACTCTAAAATACCAAATGTTGAGAGAGGTTCAGATAAAATCCAGCATGATGATTTCATGCCCTCTCCTACAGAAAAGAAAATTGTTGAAGATAAAGAAGAAGCATATTTTTCTCTACACTCAATCTGAATGGAAGAAAGTATCCTTGAAGTAACTCCTTCTCCTTCTACTCCAGACGTGTATGAGATCTCTGATATCTCATATCCTCACATGGATGATCCAGAAGAAGACATTCGAATCTCTATTTGTGAAGAAAAACACTCTTCCTATTCTTTGCAAAATTTCTCTAGTAATTCTTTAAATTTTGTGCATAGTTTACCAGTGACTGTTTCAGAAATGGTAGAGGAATTTGATTTCTCTATATATAATGATGTTTCTGGTGTGCATATCAGTAATACCATTGATATTATGGAAATAATATCAGATTATAAGAGTGATCCATTCACTCTCATTAATCTAGAGCTTCCAGTAAATTCGTACAGGATTACATGCACCAAAAATCAGAATTGTGAAGAAGGAGAAAATTGTGCATCTACCGTCTCGGTGGAGAAAATTTTTGGATATGATATGAATATTTTTGGATCTCATTTATTTTCTGATCTGATAATATGTGATCTAGGTTTCAAGATTCAATAGATTTCAGTATTGCTTATAATTGGTTTCACCAATTTTGGTGTGACAAATCAAGCACCTCAAGTCTCTTTCAATTTTGTTGTTGATGATTCAATGTTAGTTCTTTCTTATGAATTTGATGATATCAGATTTTGTGAATTATTGGATATTTCTAAAGCTATATTGGATTATGGAGCTCAAGCATTCGCTCTCCACAGTCCCAGGGCTTCTCTACCTTTGGTCACATGCTCATCTCCTGACAGAACTAGTAAAGAGGGAGACATTTTGCATCTGCCTGGACACTTCCTCCTAACACTTAGGGTTGATTTTAACACTCATGGTTTTATTTTCAAGGCTGACATATATCAGGTTCTTGGTTTTTCCTCACATGTTTTGAATTCTCAAGGAATTTTACTCTCTCTTCAGTTGATTTCAGCTGCTCTACATGGGTCCAATTTTCACCATGTAGTTGTTTATATTTCTGATTTGGTTGAGTACATTGTTCTTCTTCCAAAGAGGAAGATTCCTCCAGACATAAGCATGTTGTTTGGATTCATGGGTTCACCTGAACAGAAGAACCAAGATACTGCTGCTGCATAGTAGCAGCAAAAATTTTCACAAGTTTTTTTAAAATTTGTATTGCTACTTATTTTGAGGAGGGGGGCGGGGGGCGCTTCCCATGAGGTTTTCCCCTATTTCCTCGGTTGTATTAAGCAGCATTCTATATTTTAGATTTTATTTGGATGACCTATGGTCTTGTTACCAGGGCCCACAACTGTCCAAGTTAGGATTCAGGGGGGGTTTTAGGATTATTAATCCTCCCTTGACCATATTGTCTATTAGATTATTTAGTTTAAATTAGGAACCTTAATTAATTAATTGGGTCCACTTGGCCTAATGGGGCCACATGTACCAGTAAATAAAGTGTGGGGAAAACTACTAGAGGTTAACTAACACTTACTACATGTGCATGCATCAGTTTGGGCACCTCCTAGACCAGTCCCTACATTTTAGGAGCAATTGGGAGTCCCTACACCAACCTCCATATATTAGGTGGAGTTGGAACTAGTTAGTCTTAGTTATCCCCTAGTTACATTCAGTTACTTCACAATTAGTTAGCTAGCGCTATAAATGCATGGATAATGCATGGCTACATGGGGAGGAGCACTTTTCCTACCTACCACACTCAGTTGCACTGAGTTAACTAGTTGTAACTGATTGATTAAGTTGTTGGACATCAGGGAGTCGATCTTTGGACTCATAATTTGCCAGTTACTTCACAATCAGTTAGCTAGCGCTAGTAATGCATGGCTACATGGGGAGGAGCGTTTTTCCTACCTACCACACTCAGTTGCACCGAGTTAACTAGCTTACACTGATTGATTGAGTTATTGGACATCAGGGAGTTGATCGGTTGGAATCCAATATTGATTGAGAGACCATGAGTTAGAGATTTAGTTAGATACAGTCAGATCCACTTGGTAGATTCGAATTTCTACGTATGCATTCGAATTATTCCTATTTGTAACCTATTGTACATTGGATTTATTATAATGAATATACTGTAAATTCCTAAGCAATACTTGTCCATTTCCTGTGTGGTTTGTTTTTCTTAGTTTGTATGTTCATTCTCCATTCAATCGCTGCAACATTATCAGAACTCTTTGCTTGAAGATATAAATGGCATTCAAATTCTAATACCTCCTAGAGAAATCCCTACAATTTAGGATCTACTGGGAGTGTCGGCACCAACCTCCTTTAGTTGTTGGCAATCGGTGAGTAGTCAAGCTTAGTTATGCTTCAGTTACATTCAGTTAGATGTCCTCCAGTTCAGTTAGATCCAGTATTGTATGGATGCATGTGGGAAGGTGCCTACTCTCACCTACTTCTCACCTACCACCTCAGTTAGACTATTTTAACTGATTATAACTGATTGAGATACTGGATTAGACAACTGGAACTTAGCTAGTCAGCTCCGATAGTGATTTAGACACTTCTGGTTAGCCATGCAGTCATATTGAGTTGGTGATTCTAATTCTTTTTTATGTAACACTGTTGTATACTGCTAATATTAATGAATTTGATACTGTAATTATACTGAGCAATACTTGTCTGTTTCCTATGAGATTCGTTTTGTTCAGTGAGTATTATTCATTCCATTTACACTACATAGTAATTAAATCTAATGGAATTCATTTCCTGAATATCAATGGCACATTAATTATAATATGGTATCAAAGCCTCCTCATGTAAGTTTCAAGTCTGTCTACAATCCATTGTACACCAGAACCATTTGGGTTTCCACAGAAGTCCCACAAAGAGTTCCTTGCTTCCTTTGAATTCATTCAGAGTGGCGGTGCGGGCGTGACGAGCCCTAAAAAAGTGTACATGTCGAGAGGGAAGGCTTGATTCTAACATAGTGCAAATTGGTTTTTTTTTGCAGTGTTTTCTTACAAGTGCTCCGTAGCTTGATTAAAGAAATTGGTTGATCAGAAGGATAATTGATGGAGAATCAATATTTCTTACCCCGGATCCTGACACCCTTCAACTATGTTGATTAGAGGGAAGATATGCAGGTCTCCTTGCGCAATTTTGGCCTGTACAGGATGACTATGGGCCAAGAGACTAAACCTCATCATCCTTCTGAGAAGAATAAGTTCTTGAACCAGTCGGATGAAGCCTTCGGCTTCCTTTGTTCTCACATCTCCAAAGACCTCCTCTTTCACCTTGAGGGATTGAGGAATCCCAAAGAAGCTTGGGAGAAGGTTGAATTCTTGTTTGGAAAGCAAGATGATATTTGGGGACACATTCTAGAGAATGAGCTAATATCATTGCATCCTAGCAGTTTCGAGACCATACAACAATTTTTTACCAAATTCAAGTCTCTTGCACTACAATGTAAGAAGTGTGGAATAGAGAGAAAGGATGAGAATCTTGTGCTCTTCATACTTAGCAAACTTGGTTCTGAGTATTATGTATTTGTCTCTACCTTCCATTCTGGAAGAGCTTCCATTCCTAATTTGAAGATGCCTACACTTTATGGCTTTGTTGAGTCCTTAATACAGGAGCAAGAAAAGTTGGTCTGGATGGGAGTCCTCCAAACTTCCAAAAACCAATCTCTATTGATGAAAGACTCTACCAATGCACAAGCTAAAGGGAGGCATAAGGGGAAGGAGCCTAAAGCATCTAATTCAAAGCATAAAGATATTCTGAAGCCTTTCAAAGGAGCTTTGGGCTCCAAGAAGAAGAAAAAGTTTGAAAAGACAAAGTGTCCCTATTGTATGAGGGGTTTTCATCCTGAAAACCAGTGTATGAAGAAGCAGATCGACCAGCTATCATCTCTCCTCAAGCAGAACAATATTGCTCTTCCACAAAGAGCAAAGAATTCTGGTGATGGACAATCGACAGATGATCATGAAAGGTGGCATTCCTTGAAATCTGACCTCTCTCAGTTGATGGCCTACTTGATTGATTTTGGAGCATCCAACCACATGGTTGCCTCCAAAGATTCCTTCACCACTCTCAACCTCACAGGAGGGCCTGCTATTCATATGGGTGATGACTCCCAAATTCCATCATAGGGAAGAGGTTCCATTAAAATCCAACATGGAGAGTTCAAAAATGCTCTCTATGTGCCCTCTCTTGCAGCTAATTTGTTGTCTGTATACCAGATGACTCACACTGGTTCACCAAAGAAAGTGGTATTTGGGCCTGACTCAATAGAGATCACAGAAATATAAATCAAGAATACTATAGCAAAAGGAATTGCAGACCATGCCTCCAAGGCATATTCTTTCTCTCATTTCATGCCATACTCAGATCCATTACAACCACAGCTTCTATTCGAAGCAGATAACAGTAACAAAACTCCTTTACTTCCTATTATAGATATAGATTTATTTTCTAACATTTCATATTTAGATTCATATGAAGAGGAAGACCAACATGATTCAGATATTGAATTTACACCTCAAAGAGATCTAGATCTAGATCCAGCATCCACCTCATCTCAACAGCCTACATGGATCAACAGCTCATTGAACCAGCTAGGGATGGTGCTGGGGAACCATATGATAAGAGAAGAATGAGTTCATAGTATCAAAACGAGAATGTTTCACTATCCCACACAGATCCACTTATCCTTGAGAGGTTCTTCATGATGTTGGGTTCAGATCCTCAAACATTCAAGGAATCTTGCCATGATCCTAGATGGAAGGAAACTATGGATGAGGAATTTGATTCGCTACATGACAATAAAACTTGGGAACTTGACTCCTTACCTGTAGGGAGGAAACTTGTTCAGTGAAAATGGGTCTACAAGACCAAGATAGCCTTTAATGGAACCACAACCAAGTACAAGGCTCAATTGGTGGACAAAGGATACTATTAGGTTCAAGGATTGTACTACAATGAGACATTCGCTCCAGTAGCTAGAATGGATTCCATCAGTCTTGTATTGGAAATTGCAACTTCCAAGAGATGGGAGGTACATCACATGGATGTGAAAAGTGCCTTCCTCCATGGTGACTTGAAGGAAGATATTTACATGAAACAACCTGAGGGTTTTATTGATGATACTTCCTTAGTTTGCAGACTGGGGAAATCACTGCATGGACTCAAACAAGCCCCAAGGGCATGGTACTCCAAGATGGATTCCTTCCTCATGTCACAAAAATTTGAAAGATGCTTGCAATGTTTGCATGCAGAAGAAAGAGGGATTATTGTTATTGATTGTGCTTTATGTGGATGACTTGCCCATTACTAACAGCTCTGCTGTTGGATTGAGAAGCATCAAGTCAGCCTTGAACAAAGCATTCACTATGGCTGATCTAGTATTGTTAAGACAGTTCATTGGTCTTGAAGTAAGTCAAAATACTTTAGGAATCATGATCTCACAGTCCAGATACTCATCACACATGCTTAGGAGATTCCACATGGAATATTACAAGGTAACCCCTCGTCCTTTCCTATCTGGAATCAGTTTAGAGGAAGGTAGCTCTACACCTTTGGTAGAGAACACTCTTTACATACAACACTCTTTCTATATATCACATATTCGAGACCAGATATATCCTATGTTGTGAGTTTTACTGCTAGGTACATGGAGGAGCCACATGAGTTGCATTGGAAGGAAGCAAAGAGGATCTTGCCCTATGTAAAGGGTACTAGAGATTATGGGATTCATTATCCAGTCGGTACACAACTTGATCTCATAGGCTTCACAGATTCACACTGGGTAGGAGATGGGAATGATAAGAAATCGACTTTAGGATTTGTGTTTATGATTAGATCTGGGCCAATTTTTTGATCCAACAAGAAGCAAGAAGCACTTGCACTCTCTTCAGCAAAGGCATAGTATGTATTTGATGAAATATGTTTTTTTATGAAGTAAGCATTATGTATTTTATGATAAATTATTTAAACCTCGGTCACCATGACAGTGTACTATTCAAAGTTTAGGTACAGAGCGTGTCTACATTTCCCTTGCTCAATCTGCATTGTTGCATTGATAGTCGTGATTGAATCTAATGATTTCTCAAAACGTTTTATGATTTACCAAACCATTTATTTTGATCCATGATTTTTATGTCCAATCTGCAGTGGATCTATACTATGTTTCAAATTAATGCGAATCTATATTATGTTTCAAATTAACATTGATCTATACTTTGTTCTCAAAATTAATGCAAATCCAACAACTGTATTTATCCCAGCTTTGCGTTTTGAATTTTCTAGATCTCTTTTGATAAATGGAATATATAAATATTATAACGTAGACCCAACATTTGTATGAACCCAGCCATGCGGTTGAGCCCCAAATCGCTTTTGATTTGTGTCTATATAATTTTATGTCTGCGTTTGACTTCGATCTTAAGGGTCTGTGTTCGATGTTCAAACCCCTTGTTTGTGTTTTGCTCAAATTACTCCTTGTCTGCTTTTAATATATATATATATATATATATATATCTTTAAATTTCAGATATGAACACATGTTTGATCCGTGCACCTGATTTTACCTTATCTGCGATTTGATTTATAAGTTTGCTTTCAAACCTAAAGTCTGCGCTTGATCCTTGCGTCCAATTTTTTTTACAATGCCCGAGTCTGAGTTATATCTCTGCTTCGGGTATAATTTTATTATTCAGTCCCTGTGTAGATAGCACCCCATCAGCATCATGGGGGATTATATGAATGTTAGTGTTAGTGACTGTGTTGATGTCGGTTTGGTTTCAGATATAATTTTTGTTATGACACAAATCTTCCTCTTTGATTGTGCTTGTTGCTAAACTACGGACCACCGAGGATATGCTCATCCATTCTAATTTATGTCCCACTTTTAGTGGAGTTTTTGTTTTAACTGTAAGTAGCAACGAAGTCTAAGTCGGAAACATAGTTCTAAACATCACTTTTACTTTTGATTAGATTCCGAAGTATTTCTTTTAATACATATATATATAATGGAAAAGGAAAAGTTGATATGGTGTAAATAACTTAGGAGTTATCAATTGTTGTTTAAATGAATGATCTTAACAAAGTAAAATATTATCTCTTCGGTAAGTGAAATAACCTTTGTAAATAATGTGGTGGTTATTATCTTTCTTGTAAGTATTTTAGTGTTATCACTTCATTAATGAAATGTTAAAAGTGTTGGAATATTGTGTATGTCATAAAGATTGTACTATGGAATATAATGTTATATAATAATAATAAAATGATTATATTAGTGGGTGTTAGTAAATAAAATATGTTTGGGCATGTTACAATGGATCTTTATGGCTTATTTAAACCGTAAGGGAAGCTTTTGGCTAAATTACTTGCAGGCATCGTACAAGGAGGAGATCTTTACATTAGATCAAACTAAATGAGGAGATCTTTACATTAGATCAAACTAAATGCATTTAGTAGGTATGTTATGTTTTTATGTATTATAGTGAAGTTATTCAAAAGCTTAGTTTTACTGTTACGATTAATTAATAAGGTTTAAATTGGGTTTAGAATGATAGAATCATTGAAAGTAGTTATATGCAAAAGAAAAATATATTGACTAAGAGTAGCTCATAGTATATGTTTAACCTTCCTTGCGATTATACCTTTTACCATAATAAGAGAGTAGGTTGTTTCGTAATCTCAAATTTTATTTATGTATGGAAAGATGCAATTCATGAGAGAAGTTTCATAATAGAAATGCTAATATCAATAAAAAAACGCTATGGTTCGGATTTTTTTATTATTATATGGTGGAGAATGTATGTTTGATGTATATTAGATTATTTGATCTAATATTCAAATTTGTGAGTATAATTTGGGGTTGTTACATTACATTTTGCATCATTTTATGTGCTTATTTAGAATGGTTACATATACTTTTAATACAATGAATTGTATTGATTTGGTTACAATGTATACTTATACTTTTAGTGCATTTTTATGAGAAATTGAGAAAAGGTATAAAGATGTTGGATAATAAATACTTCATTTAACACATAATACAAATTTGGTTTTGTATATTATCATTATTATTTTTTATTGAGATGACTATGCCATATTTTGTTGTTATGGTTTTTTTGGGTACGCTACATTGTGGTATCAGAGCCCCAAGTTATGACACTTGGCCCTATGGTGTCCATACACATATTTCTGAAAACTAACAATGTGTAAATTTTTGTTCTTATTACTTGTATAGCAGAAAATTGTTTTACTAAACTGCAGGAATATATGGCCGGAAAACGATGCCCTACCCCACATGCATGGGTTGAACCTAATAATGAAGATCCACCAAATAACAACATTGTTAATATTGAGATTCTATAAACAGTGAGGGACTTGCAAGAAGAAATTATGAATTTTAAGACTGAACATGAAAGGGTATTGAAAACTCAAGAAGACTTAAATGAATCCCTACTATATAAACTAAATGAGATAACTAATGAAAAGAGAAGAAAAAAAACGTAGACAATAAAACTCTTCTCCCGACTATTCTTACTCTGGTGGAAGCCATCTATCTAGTGAATCAGAGTATTCTAGTGATAGTTCTGAGGGAAGACATAGGAAGAAAATAAAATATAAAGATGAGCTAACAAGAGAATTCAAAAAAATAAATCCTCCTACCTTTGACAGCGAAGTCAAAAATGGAAAAGAAGCTAAGGCTTGGCTCTCCGGGATGAATAAGTACTTCACCATGTACAATTACTCCAACTCTATGAAGGGGGGGAAGATGGCCATCTTCAATCTAGTGGGAAAGGCTGAGATTTGGTGGCAAGACTTAAAAAGAGCAAAATGAATTAATGATAAGAAAGTAAGTTGGAATTGGTTTAAAAAGGAATTTAAAAGGGAATACCTCTCAGAGTATTACTACGAAGGGAAAGCTAAGGTGTTTTATGAGCTAAGACTAGGATCCATGTCCATGCATGACTTTTGTACTAAATTCTTATCCCTGTTAAGATATATGCCTTACCTAAACGAGGAAAAACCTAAAATACAAATATTTCTAGGTTGCTTTCCTAGCTTTTATAAAGACAAATTGGAATTTGATGAACCGAAAACTTTGTATGAAGCAACGAGGAAGGCCAAATTAACTTATGACCAATTCAAGAGTAAAAGTGAAAATCCTTATAATTTCAAGAGAATAGATGGAAGTAGTTTTAAGAGAAGAGAGTTCAAACCTAATTTTAATAAACATAAAAGTTTCCAGAGAAATTTCTTTGAGGACAACAACCAAGAATGAAGTATAAACAACCTGTGAGAACTACTGGGTATAAAGATAATACTATTAATAAGAAAAGTGAAGAAATAAAAAGAGAACCCTTGCAGTGTTGAAGTTGTGGGGGGAGTCATTTCTATCGGGATTGTCCTCATAAAAAGGATAATCAGAGTATTCAAATGGTTCGAGAAGCAGCCACAGTTGGAGAAGTTGCTCGAACATACCGCAGATTAGCATCGCATTAGACAATCATCAAGTGGATTATCAGCCCTCCATGATTGAGGTAAATGGTAAGATCCTTGACAAACCTATTTCTATATTAATTGATTATGGATATACCCTAAGTTATATATCTCCTAAGTTAGTATATTTTTGTAAAATGAGAAAATATGATTTTGAAAAATCATGGTTAGTGCAATTAGCCACCAGAACAAAAAGGAAAGTAACCAGTTTTATTTCTAGTAGTGAAGTTCATATGCAAGATTTGGTTACAAAGTAGATTTGAATGTTTTACCATTAGGATCTTATGATAACTGATTGGCATGGATTGGCTAGAAAAACATAAAGTTGTGCTAAATTGCTTTGAGAAAACTTTTGATTGTATTGATGAAAATGGTGAAAGTAAAATGGTTAGAGGGATTCCAAAGAAGGTTCTTACTAGGAAAAAAAATTCCTTGCAATTGAAAAAGTGTGTTAGAAAAGGATATAGGGTATTTGTTGTACACATCACCGAAACTAATGATAATGAAACAAAAACCTAGCTTAGAAGATCTTCCCTTCTTAAATTATTTTAAAGATGACTTTCCAAAAGAGAAACTGGGACTACCTCCGAGGAGGGATATTGACTTTACCATTTAATTGGTACCTAGAGCAGTACCTGCCTCGAAGGCCCCTTATCAAATAAACACACCTAAGTTGGTAGAATTAAAATTACAATTACAAAAATTAATAGATAAATAATATATTAGACCAAGTGTGTCTCCATGGGGAGAACCTGTCTTATTTGTTAAAAAGAAGGATGTCACATTGAGGTTCTATGTCGATTACAGACAATTTAATAAAATGACAATTATGAATAGATACCCTCTCCCCCGCATTGACGACTTGTTTGACCAAGTACAGGGAGCGTCAGTATTCTCTAAAATCGACTTGAGGTCTGGGTACCATCAAGTAAGAATTGAGGACGAGGATGTCCATAAATTTGCATTCATAACAAGGTACGGGCATTATGAGTTCCTCGTTGTACCATTTGGCTTAACCAATGCCCCGACCACGTTCATGTGTTTAATGAATAGTGTTCTTCACAAATTTTTAGATAAGTTTGTAATAATATTTATTGATGACATATTCATATACTCTAAAAAATGAAGAAAAGAATAAACAACATTTAAATTTGGTCTTGCAAACCTTAAGAAAACGTAAACTTTATGCAAAGTTTAGTAAGTGTGAATTCTTTCAAGATAAAATTCAGTACCTAGGTCATGTAATAACTAAGGAAGGTATTTCGGTGGACCCAGATAAAATCAAAGAAATCAATGATTGGTCAGTTCCTAAGGATGTAACCGGGATTTGATCCTTAATGGGAATCACGGGTTACTATCATAGGTTCATTAAGGGGTTCTCCAAAAGTGCCTATCCAATAACATCACTTCAAAAGAAAGGAACTAAATTTATATGGACTAATAAATGTCAAGAAATCTTTGAAAAACTTAAGCACTTACTAACCACCATGCCTATTCTAAGAATTACAGATCCATACAGGGACTTCGTAGTATGTACGGATGCCTAGAAGGATTAGGTGGTGTGTTATTACAAGAGGATTATGTAATAAGCTACGAGTCAAGAAAAGTTAAAATACATGAACGGAACTATGCAACACATGATTTGGAATTAGCTTATATAATACATGCATTAAAGATGTGGAGACATTACTTAATAGGAAGAAAAATCACCGTAATGTTGGATAACATAAGCTTAAAATACTTATTTAATCAACAAAACTTGAATGCTCGCCAAGCAAGGTGGTTAGCATTTTTTAGCAAGTATGATTTTGAAATTAAACACATTAAAGGCAAAGAGAACAAACTGGCAGATGCCCTGAGTAGGAATGTCATTCCACATTGTTCAGCTGCTTTCAACAGTTATAAAAAAAATCTGGAAGGTTTAATAAAAGAAGCAGCTAAAAATGATGAAGATTAATTAAAGATTAAAGAACAATTGGAAACAGATGATAAGGGAAGTGATTCAGCTTATTCTATAAGTTCGAAAGACTTGTTAGTTTAAAAAAATCGATTATACATACTAGATTCTGAAGAAGTTAAACGATTAATTCTAAATGAACATCAACATCAACAAGTAAAAACTGAACATCAACATCCTGTCGGGTTATTGCAACCCTTACCTATTCCAAAATGGAAATGGGAGATAATAAGCATGGACTTTATAATAGGATTACCTAAAAAAAATAAGCAACATGACTTAATAATGGTAGTTGTTTATAAGTTAAGTAACGATGCCCACTTCATACCTGTAAAATCTACTTTCAAAGCCATTAATATAGCTTATATTTTTATGAAAGAAATATTCTGGTTACATGGTATTCCAAAGGTTTTGATTTCTTATAGAGATTTGGAAATTTACAGGTAACTTTTGGAAATCCTTGTTTAAGGGTCTAGATACACAACTTAATTTCAGTACTACTTATAATCCTCATATGGATGGACAAACTGAAAGAAACAATCAAGTGTTAGAAGATATGTTGTGAATGTATGTAATCGATAAACCGGGTAAATGGGAAGAGTATTTGCATTTAGTAGAATTTGCTTATAATAATGGGTATCAAGCTTCATTAAAAATGATTCCATTTGAAGTTTTGTATGGTCAAAAATGTCACACACCTGTGTCTTGGGATAACCCTGTTGACAAGATTGTTATAGGACCATACATGTTAAAAGAAATGGAACAGATGGTGAAAGAGGGGCAACAAAACTTAAAAGTTTCCAAGGATCGGCAAAAAAGTTACGCAGATTTTAAAAAAACTCCAAGAGAGTTCAACATTGGTGATCATGTATATCTAAAGGTAAAGTCGAAGAAGAGTTCTTTGAGTTTGGAAAGATGTTCCAAACTGGCACCAATGTAGTGTGGACCTTTTGAAGTGTTAGCTAAGATAGGGTCGGTAGCTTATCAACTTTCACTTCCACCTAATATAAAAGTACATGATGTATTTCATGTTTCATTATTAAGAAAATATATACATAATGCTACTCATATAATTGACTGGGATGTGATTCAAGTAGAACCCGAGGGCAAGTTCCAGACCGAACCTTTCTGCATCCTAGACATGAGGAAACGTATGCTCCGGAATCGAGCCATTGTTCAAATAAAAGTGCAATGGAAGCACTTCAGCCCTGAAGAGGCAACTTGGGAAATGGAGGATAAAATTTGAGAAGCATATCCCTCCATGTTGCAGAATGAGCAAGGGAGCTCAGAATAAAAAAGAATACCGAGGACGATGTTAAGAATAAGGGGGAAAGAAATGTAATACCCCCATGACATTACTTTTATTTTCATATTTTGAAAATTGTTTTTATTATGTAATGAGTTATGAAACTCAAAAACTCAAATGACATTTGCACAACAAACCATTTTTTTATTTAATTATTGTATAGATAGAATAATGGCACTTGGAGAATTCAGCTACATGAGGGGACACCACCATGGCACCAAGGAACATGCGTAAGCAAGCTAGAGTGATTTTTATCAATCAAATCCAATCCAAAACTCAACAACCAAACAATATCGTAAATCATAGGGATTTAAGGATTTGATTGGAGATTTGATTAGGATGGCATAAGACCTGGGAAAAAGCTATATATATGAGTGCACTGGAATAGCACGGGATGACGTGTTATACATGGGGAAAACGATGTTGAGTGCATGTGTTGAGCGTTTTTCTATTTTATAAGTCCATCGTTAAAACTTTTCACAGACTCGAGGAGAGAGTGTCGTGAGGAAGTTACTTGTTATTCTAGTGCATGGTTGGTGATACAGCTCGAGGGTGGAGTGGAGAAAACCATTGATTTGCTGGATCCTATGGTTAGGAGGAGTTGATTCTCCAAGTGACTATTTTACGACATTATTTTTCTCAAGTAAGTACCTTTGAAATTTTGTGGTCTAGATTGTGTAGAATATTGTTTTAAATATAAATTATAAGGATTTACCATCTATGTGTTTGATGAAATCTGTCTGTTTATGAACTAAGCATTTATCTATTTTATGATAAATTATTTAAACCTTGGTCACCATGACTATGTACTATTCAAACTTTAGGTACAGAGCGTGTCTATGTTTCCTTTGCTCGATCTGCATTGTTGTGTTGATAGTCGTGATTGAATCTAATGATTTCTCAAAACGTTTTATGATTTACCAAACCATTTATTTTGTTCCGTGCTTTTTATGTCCAATCTGCGGTGCATCTATATTGTGTTTCAAATTAATGCGCATATTTACTATGTTTCAAATTAACATTAATCTATACTATGTTCTCAAAATTAATGCAAATCTGACAACTGTATTTATCCCAGCTTTGCATTTTGAATTTTCTAGATCACTTTTGATAAATGGAATATATAAATATTATAACACAAACCCAAAATCTGTATGAACCCAGCCATGCGATTGAGCCCCAAATCGCTTCTTATTTGTGTCTATATCATTTTATGTATTATATAAAATCATATAATGGAAAAAGAAAAGTTGATACGGTGTAAATAACTTAGGAGTTAGTAATTGTTTTTAAAATGAATGGTCTTAACGAAGTAAAATGTTACCTCTCGCGTAAGTGAAATAACCTTTGTAAATAATGTGGTGGTTATTATCTTTTTTGTTTTCTTTTATAAGTATTTTAGTGTTATCACTTATAAGTATTTTAGTGTTATCACTTCATTGATGAAATGTTAAAAGCGTTGGAATATTGTGGATGTCATAAAGATTGTACCATGGAATATAATGTTATATAATAATAAAAATGATTATATTAGTGGGTGATAGTAAATAAAATATGTTTGGGCCTGTTACAATGGATCTTTATGGCTGATTTGGATCTTTATGGCTGATTTAAACCGTATTTTTAGGCATCATACAAGGAGGAGATATTTACATTAGATAAAACCAAACATATTTAGTAGGTATGTTACGTTTTTTATGGATTATAGTGAAGTTATTCAAAAGCTTAGTTTTACTGCTATGATTAATTAATAAGGTTTAAATTGGGTTTAGAATGATAGAATCATTGAAAGTAGTTATATGTGGAAGAAAAATATCTTGACTAAGAGTAGCTCATAGTATATGTTTAACCTTTCTTGCGATTATACCTTTTACTATAATAAGAGAGTAGGTTGTTTGGTAATCTCAAATTTTATTTATGTATGGAAAGATGCAATCAATGAGAGAAGTTTCATAATAGAAATGCTAAAATCAATATAAACACTATGGTTGGGAGTTTTTTTATTATTTTTTATCATATGGTGGAGAATGTATGTTTGATGTAGATTAGATTATTTGATCTAACATTAAAATTTGTTAGTATAATTTGGGGTTGTTACATTACATTTTACATAATTTTATGTACTTCTTTAGAATGGTTACATATACTTTTAATGCAATAAATTGTATGGATTTGGTTACAATGTATACTTATACTTCTAGTGCATTTTTATGAGAAATTGAGAAAAAGGTATAAAGATGTTGAATAATAAATACTTCATTCAACAAGTAATACAGATTTGGATTTGTATATTATCATTATTATTTTTTATTGAGATGATTATGTCATATTGTGTTGTTATGGTTTTTTGGGTACATTACACTTGGCCCTACTGTAAACTTTAGCCCACATGGCATCAAGTTTTGTTTTTTTAACAGTGGTTCGCCCTACTGCAAACTTTGATTAATTATGTGTTGTTGATTCAAATATAAAATCGCTCCATCCCCACACATCCCTCAGACACCTTGGCATGCCCCCGTCAAAATACCCCAACCCTATTCAAAATTGGTTTCGGGTTCCTTTAATTCTTTGACTAGGTTTTCCTTGGAAGAAGACCATTTTTTATTGCAAGCACTCCTAATAATATGGGTTACCTGTGGTGGAGTGAAATCGAAACCTTGGAAGATCGTTTTGTTTCTTGATAACCAAACAAGCCATATCATATAGCAAGACAGGGCCATACAAACCTTTAACTCACTTACCGACAACCCATGAACAAAAAAAATCTGTAACAACCCCAAAATATACACCAGATATTTATGCATTAATAAGAGAAACATAAAGAAGTATAAGGGAGGTTAGAGTCACCTACTTGAAGAAATTGCTGAAAAGATACTTGTAGAATCAATTCCTCCCAACCATAGGAGAGGACCACAAAACCTCTACGATCCCATCTCCACCCTCGAGTTAGATCACCACCCTACACACTAGATCACCACCCTACATTTCGTAACAAGCTACAGCAAGTAAGCTTCCACGCGGAACTCTCTCTCAGAGTCTGTGACAAGCTATAGCAAGTAAGCTCCCATGCGACACTCTCTCTTAAAGTTCGTAACAAACTCAATGATGGAATTCTGAAAAAGGAGAAACACTCAACACATGCATTCACAATAAAGTTTCTTCATGCACAACACAGCGTCCCGTGCTATCCTAGTGCCCAATATATATTGCTTTTTCCCAGGTCTTATGCCATCCTAATCAAATCTCCAATCAATCCATAAATCCCTATGATTTAGATTTTATCTGGTTTTTGAGTTTTTAGATTTGATTTGATTGGTAAATATCTCTCTTTCTTGCTTACACATGTTCTCTTGTGCCATGGTGGTGTCCCCTCATGTAACTAAATTCTCCAAGTGTCTTTTCCTTTTATTAATAATAAAATAATAGTTTGTTGTGCAAAATGTCACTCACACCTCTTGTGAGTATTTTTGAGTTTTTAATTAACTCTTACAAAAATAATTGTTTTCGAAATTTTTTTCACAAATATTAAAAAATAAATAAAATAATACTGTCTTGGTGGTATTACATTACTCCCCCCCTTATTCTTAACACTGTCCTCGATGTTCTTTTATTCTGAGCTCTCTTGCTCATTCTGGAACATGGAGGGATATGCTTCTCACATTTTATCCTCCATTTCCCAAGTTGCCTCTTCAGGGATGAAGTGCTTCCATTGCACTTCTATTTGAACGATGGTTCGATTCAGTAGCATATGTTTCTTCCTATCTAGGATGCACAAAGGTTTGGTCTGGAACTCGCCCTCGAGTTATACCTGAATCACAGTCCAGTCAATTATATGAGTAGCATCATGTATAGCTATATAATCAAACATGAAATACTTCATGTACTTTTATATTAGGGGTAAATGCAAGCTGATAGGCTACTGAACCTATCTTAGCTAACACTTTGAAAAGTCCAAAATACCTAAGTTCCAGCTTGGAACATCTTCCCAAACTCAAAGAACTCTTCTTCGACTTTACCTTTAGATATACGTGATCACCAATGTTGAACTCTCTTGGAGTTCTTTTTTAAATCCACATAACTTTTCTGCCGATCTTGAGAAACTTTTGAATTGTGTTGCACTTCTTTGACAATCTATTCCATCTTCTTCAACATTTCAGGTCCTAGAACAATCCTATCCACATGTTTATCCCATGACACATGAGTGTGGCATTTTCGACCCTGCAATACTTCAAATGGGCTCATTCTTAAGGAAGCTTGATATCCATTGTTACAATCAAACTCAAATAAATGAAAATAATTTTCCCATTTATTAGTCTTGTCCATCACATGACCCTTTTGAAGATCCAACTAAACCCACTATATAACACATGGAGTGTAAATTCGACTATCGCCATTCACCGTATTTCATTATAAATTGTGGCATTCAAATAGTTCCTTTAAAATTACAAGAAAACTAAAAACAAATAAATGGTAATTTTGGATCAATGGCTCACTTACATCATAGGCTATTTCATTCCTTGAACACTTGGATAACAATCTTGCAATTACTTTAGAGACAATCATTGATTTCTACCAATATAAATAAAACCTTAAAAAAACAATGTTGAGCCTACACATTGCCAAATGAAAATGTTAATATAGTTACTCCCCTCTACTTAGCAACCACATAAGCTAGGAAGATATCTTCAACTTGATGAAGTAAGGACATTATAGAGATCAATTTCAAAGAAAACACACCAATAACATTGGAGCAACAACACCCATTAAATTCATAACCTTAAAAATATAACCAACTCCATCTGCCACAAGACTGATTTAACATCTTCAAATACATTATTGATTACATGTAATCACATAGCTTCTCCAACTATGTTTTATATTGAACATTCTAAATACAAATTCACATATAAAAGTGGAAGGAAAACATTTTAGGAATTATTTCCAGGAATACTCTAAGACCCTATGAAGGTATTTGGTAACTAAAATAGATATCAAAACCTTAATATTGAGATACAAGCACACACACAGAGAATATATAGAATGTACAACAACTACATACCAATTCTTCAATCTTTTTAATGCAATCCCCTACACTCTATATTTAACATGTATAATAATATAAGATTAATGCAACTCCTCTCCTACTCAATCAGGATATAAGAAAGTGTATTCTTATCACACCTAACACATAATATTTATATCATGTACAATTTATCACATAATATTTATATCATGCATTTCTCAATTCCTTTTATATAACGACCAAATTTTTCAATAATTTTGCAAAAGAAACAACTTTTACAATATTTGAAAAAACAAGAAGTTTATATAAATTATTTATTTATTTTTATCTAATTACCTACAAAAATATCCTAAAATAAACAAATGTTAATCTAATACATCATTACCTTTGATTGGAACATATCTGGAATGAACACTTTAATGGAACTTAGATTTTTTTTCATGAAAATACCTTTAGGAATGTTTCTATATCAATACATTTAATACACTATTCAATTCTATACAAAAGTTTATTTCCAATGTATGCAAAAGGAATACCAATCCCTTTTCTTGGTATAGGGTACTGTAGATGTAATTCCCCAATATAAAAAATTTCAACAAACATATGATCATATAAAAAATACTTCTCATAAAAGTATAAACTATGCATTCTTCCCTCATAAATAGGGAACATAGTATGTCATATAACCAACTTGTAAATCTCAAAAATTCATAGTTAAAATAGGCTTCTATTACACTATATTAACATAACATTAACTTCTTAAAAATTTATCACTAGTTTAAGCATTGATGACTTATTATTCAATATTATCACTAGTTTAAGCATTGATGACTTTTTTTTTTCCATAGAAAAAAATCATATTTTATATACTATATACAAAATACATTGTGTGGATGATCCACTATCAAAAAAATATTGATAAGTGACCATATAATCCATAATATTCAGCTCAAAAAAGCTATTCAAAAGCATAAGGCAGTGGTGTAAACCAGCAAAATGCCAAATCAGTGTATAATACCAGCACAAAAAAGACTTAATAACATAGTCCATCAGTAAAGACTTAATAACATAAGCCTTCCAAAACAGTCTTCAAAGAAAGTCTGCAAAAACAGTGGTGTTTCCAAACACCAACAAGTTAAACTGCTCCAAACAGCATTCAAAAAGAAGTGTATCCAAACAGCAACAAATTTACTGCTCCATAGAACTTGACAAGTCCATAAACTCTCCAACTGTCCAAGTAACCATCAATGCAAAATAATCACCATATCCAATACTGGAAGGTTGTCCAAATTAACTTCAAAACCTCTGTCTGTCCTGCTAAAACAGCATGACCACCTATAGAGAATCAGCATTTCCATATAGAAATCATCATAACCAACCAAATATACAGCCTTGTATATATAAAAAAGTAAAAACATTATGTTCCAAAAAGTCATCAACATTGGATCAAGGAAAATGAGTTTCCCTCTAGTCCCCAAGATAATAAACTTAAAAAACCTGAAAAGTATCATGTCTTCCAGACCCATGATACTCACTGATATGCCAATACCCAAGCTGAACTTTCCCACCATCATTTGCTAACTTATCAGCGATAGTGTTTCTTTCCCTATAAATATGTTTAAATTCAGCTTGCTCAAAAAAATCAGTAAGCCTGGTGACCTCATGCAATAACTGAGCAAGTTATGACTTCTGAATTTGCCAAAGATCCAGTTAATGACAAGCAATGAGTCACCAAAAATATGGATATTCGAAATCTGCTTGTCCAAAGCCAAAATGATAAGTAATTTCAAAGCAAATAACTCAGCATAATTATTTGTCCCAATCCCCAACCCAGCTTTAAAGATTATATAATGATCATCTTTAATGACTTATTATCCAATAATCTTTATTGACAAATTTCATAACAAATAAATATTACACTATTTTTAATGTTTTTCTTCTTTATATCCTCGTACTCAAAACAAAAACAATAAAAATAATTTATTTGACACTTCTTTATTTAAACTCATGCTTGTAAAAATAAAACAAGACCTTGTTTTACAAATGGTTAACATACTTTTTTCTGTCAGAAATTAACAGCCTTATCCTATAACTATATTTAATATATAAATAATTTCATCAACGTTATAAACCCCAACCCAATCCATAAAATATATATACATATATATTTAACTATTCATTTATATTGACAATGCGCTATCTACCTACATATACAATATCTCTTTTAACATTCATTTCGTTCATTAAAATACCACCATATATATTTTCTTTTCAAATTGGAAGAAAGCATTATTTTAATCCCGTAAGGATCATGTCACATCTAAACATATAATTTTTAACACCACATACACATGCTAACGTACCCCATCGATTCTTCATATTTATTTTAGGAAAAGTAGGTAGAAGTCTTAATACACCACAATTTCATTCGACGATTCCCAACTTACAGTTTAAATAAGTGGCATGTTTAAAGAATATAAAACATAGCTTTCGAAGATCGTGGAGAAAAACAACTAATCTTGATATGATCGCATGGGTGTTTGATGGATACACAGGATTTTTTCGGGTGACAAACTAGGGCCTAGGGGTTGGACATATACTTTACATTGCTGGCCACAACTTCACTAGGTAGATAGACAAACTAAAAATTTAACTTTGCAAACAAAGTCGACCATTTTACTCCCACCCATAATTACCATGATATAAAGTTTCACATGTATAATAATAATAATAAAAATAGCAAGCACTCTCACAAATAAAACTAAGTAGCTCAACTAGTTACAAACTTGCTCCTCCTATGTGATTTGCATAATGGTCCTTTTAGGATTTAGAGGAATTGAAAGCTGAATTTCATCTCAAACTTCTACAAATTTGTAAAAGATCTCGTGAAATCTTTCTCACAAAAATGTATGGAGGAATGGTTGAAGTTGCTGCACTGCCTCCTTTTACTTGACGAGAATATAATCAAGAAATCCTATATGATATTGCTTTGACTGTAGAAGAAGATTTGGGACATAGTTATGAGAGTGGTTGTGCCTTCTTGAGAGATTTGAAGCTTGTTATTTCCCACATAGCAGCAAAGGATTGGACCACTGTAGATTTGAAACGTGTTGCAATGAAGGTGGATATCCTTCGGATGAACTTGATTTCTGTTATTACGTCATGATGCCTTTCTATGCCAAGTGGAAACTAAGTACTTATGATTTTTTACTCACAGAAAGAGGTAAGTGATGCTCCAATAGTAATGGGGGATCTCTTTATTGATTTGCAGGACAATCGCTTGGAGCTTACAGCTCTCGATGAATCTACATCAAATGATAAAATTTTGTGTCATCTCAGATCAAAACTAGAAAGTGTCTTGGAAAGAACTGACAAAAATGGTGATTTATGGCACTCAAAATTTCAGTACTTTTTAGGGGTGTTGGCCGATAGATGGCATGATCGTGTTCAAAAGTGGCTTTGTTGTAACACTGCATAATTTTTTGGGAGCAATGATGTACAAAAGTTGCAACTAGAGGCGGTTTTAGTCCTTGTAGAATTGAAACTGGGACTCTCTATATGTGGTTGCAAATGTTTGTTATTGGCGATGTGTTCGGCCATCCCTTTGATCACTCTTATACATGGGTAGCTATGTCTGTGCTCAGAAGTGCACATACTATTCTCTCCAATTATACTGAGAAAATGAAGTGGAGAAATGTTGGAATTTAGCAGGTCACAAAGGGAATCATGATTGCAAAAAAGAAAAATCACACGTGTGTGACGATATGTTATTTATTTGACAAATCATCCAATTGCATAAAAAATTGTTGCTTGAATATTGGACATGAAGGTCCTCATAAGTGCAATTCATCACAACATGCACGCAAGTGAAGTGTTCCCTTCCAAGCTACAAAAACCCTTGTGTTATACAGTTTGAGTATGGGGAAAAAAAATCATACAGGTGATGTTTTGCAGAAAAAGGTTGGAGTTTGGATGGCTTATTCTAGAATAGTCTTGATGAAGTGCAGTTGGCACGGAGCTTTGAAAAATTAGCAATTAGTCTCAAGCCCAATTGTAACAACCCCGTTTCTCTTTTCATTTTTTTTTAACTTTATGAACAAATATATATTAACTTTATAATTATGATTGTATCTACCTCCTGAATACAAAATACATTACATCCAATCATGTTCCCAAATAACCTTTCATGCATAGTAATTATAATCACTAATCCCGCATTTAGAATTTCAATACCAACTTTTGTGCTATATTCCTTTAATGTAATTCTAACAATTGTACTAAAATCTTGGTATTACACTTTACCATGCATTTCACTTCAAAAAAATAAAGGAACATCCATATATCACATCTTTCGAATACATTTTTAAATAACATACAAGAATACACTATAAAAATAGATCTCCCCAATCTTTTCCATTATAGTCGAACCCACTTTAACCACTCAATCAAATTTATAACCAAAATATTCTCTCTCAAATGCCATGTAATACTTCCTTATAATCCAACCAAAATACACAAAAACTCTTGGACATTATTCTCCTAAATGTTACTAAAAAAGATAAGGGTCTTAATAATCTTTATGAAAATACAATTATGATGTATACATATAAAGATAATACCATCAGCTATGACAACCATCTTTCCTAGTGTGTATAATTCACTACTTAAACTACATATTTTTCTTCATTTACTTTATCAGAGGATGATGCTACTGAAATATTATTCTAGTTGTAATAGAGTCACATCATCCATTTCCAAAGTTATCAAAAGCTCATTCAATAAATGAATAAGTTATATTTAAAACAAAACACGGTAGGTAATTATTGTTACAACCCAAACTTTACTTATATACTTTGTGTGAATTGTATGGATTGTTTATCATGGTTATATATATATATATATATATATATATATATATATATATATTACTTATACTTATTTATATAATATTTATACATATAATCTAATTCTTTTTATATGGGTGCATACATATAATCATTTATATCAATAAAGTTCTACATATCAATAGTGAAATTGTTTTACATATCCACAATGAAATCGTAAACCTTGTGTAGAGAATTTGGTCTGATTTTAATTATCAATGTCGGTTATCAAGCTATGAAATAGTATAAATGCAACAATAAATTGTATGCATAGTAAGGTTAATACAAACCGGACTATATTTCTACAAATCAAAATGATTTGGAAAACAAAATACGCGCCCAAGTTATCATGTATGAGTTTAAAATATCAAAAATTATCGGGAAATCATGCGTAAACCCAAGTTATGGGATCTCAGTTTTATTAAAAGCAACTATTGGGAAATCATGCGCAGACCCAAGTTATGGGATCTCAGTTTTATTAAAAAAATATTGGGAAATCATGCGCAGACCGAAGCTATGAGATCTCCGTTTATTTTTTTAAAATATTTACATATATTCTACGGATAAGAAAAACTATTGGGGCAAACAACCATTGTAAAAAAAAGGAAACAAGTTGCAGAGTCTAGATCCACGCAGACCCTTAAAAAAATGTGTCTAGAGTTTACATCGCACCCTTGCATGATTGTATACTTTTAAAGAACAAACAAGCATAAAGAAAGAAAGGAGATATAAATACCATAAGATTTATCAGAACTGTAAACTCTAGATCAGATCGTCGGTTTGACTCAGGTATAAATATTTCATTTAAAAGATGTCTAAACACATAGAAAATTCAAAGATCTCTTACACTCATCGCTAGATTTACATCACACAGGACAAGGAAAAACGACCTAGTGACTAGTATCCAAAAATTTACTCAGTCGAAAGAGGGAGACTCCTCCTAAATTATGTGAACACACGCCGAGAGTTGTCGAGCATGGCAACATTACCAGAGGGCCAAAATGCATTCGGTTATGAAACCTATACTCAAACAAAAATGCAGATCATGGGAGTGCACACCATGGAAGGATCTAGAAAAAGAAAAAGATCATCAACCAGAGGTAAACACATAACAAGGAATAACTTTACAAACATACAGAGATGGATCTTTCATTTCTCGGGATCAAAACGCAGTCCAAAGAAGTCGAAATCCAGATCTATAAAATGCAGAGTAAAAACAAAAAACGCAGAAAGTATACAGAGTTAAAATCACCGTAAACCATGAATCACACGCAGACCTGGATTGTCAGATCTAAGTTTACAGTATTTACAGAACAACGATTCCTGATTTGTGAAAATCAATGCAGGATTGAAGTTTTTTTTATTGGATCTAAGCTTTATAATAAAAAGAAACATGCACTACAGCCGTAAAGGGAGACGCAGACACAAGAAGTTTCAGAAGAAAAAAAAAAATCTATACTATAAAATAATATGCAGTAAATCGAGATCGCATAGGTATCATTTTCTTAAAAGCAAACAATTTTAGCATATCGGTATTGTCGTTTCCTATTAAAATCAAGTAAGGTAATTATCCCCAATAATTCTGCACTATGAAATCAAGAATCTTTCCGTTCAAATAATATCTAATTAACAATTGATTACCAGGCAATTATTTTCACAAGAATGCATATTTATAGATCTATGTATAAGAAGACAAATCAAATCTACTTACGTGAATCCAAGAAAAAACACACTTGGAGAATCAACTCCTCCCAACCATAGGAGGCAGCAACTCAATGGTTTTCTCCACTCCACCCCTGAGATGGATCACCAACCACGCACCAAAATAGCAAGCAACTTCCTCGCAGCACTCAATCCTCGAGTCAGTAACACGTTTTTTTTTAACGATGGACTTATAAAAATAGAGAAACGCTCAACAATCATTTTCCCCATGCACAACATGGTGTCTCATGCTATTCCAATGCACTCATATAAATAGTTTTTCCCATGTCTTATGCCATCCCAGTCAAATCTCCAATCAGATCCTTAAATCCCTATGATTTAGGATCTTGTCTGGTTGTTGAGTTTTGGATTGGATTTGATTGGTATCAATCACTCTTAGCTTGCTTACACATGTTCTTTGGTTCCATGGTTGGTGTCCCCTCATGTAGTTGAGTTCTCCAAGTGTCATTTCCTTTATTAAATAAATAAATAAAAAGGTTTTTTGTGCAAATGTCATTTGAGTTTTTGAGTTTCATAACCCATTACATAATAAAATATAATTTTCAAAACATGAAAATTAAAACATTGTCATGGGGGTATTACATTTCTCCCCCCCTTATTCTTAATACCGTCCTCTGTGTTATTTTTATTGTAAGCTCCCTTGCTCATTCTAGAACATGGAGGGATATGCTTCTCGCATTTTATCCTCCATTTCCCAAGTTGCCTTTTCAGGGCTGAAATGCTTCCATTGCACTTTTATTTGAACAATGGCTCGATTCTGGAGCATTTGTTCCCTCCTGTTTAGGATGCAGAAATGTTTGATCTGGAACTCGCCCTTGGGTTCTACCTGAATCACATCCCAATCAATTATATGAGTAGTATCATGTATATATTTTTTTAACAATGAAACATGAAATACATCATGTACTTTTATATTAGGTGGAAGTGCAAGTTGATAGGCTACTGGCCCTATCTTAGCTAACACTTCAAAAGGTCTACAATACCTTGGTGCCAGCTTGGAACATCTTCCCAAACTCAAAGAAATCTTCTTTGACTTTACCTTTAGATATACGTGATAGCCAATGTTGAACTTTTTTGGAGTTCGTTTTAAATCTACGTAACTTTTTTGTCGATCCTGGGCAACTTTTAAGTTTTGTTGCACCTCTTTCACCATCTATTCCATTTCTTTTAACATGTATGTTCCTAGAACAATCCTGTCAATAGGGTTATCCCAAGACATAGATGCGTGACATTTCCTTCCACACAAAACTTTAAATGGACTCATTTTCAATGAAGCTTGATACCCATTATTATAAGCAAATTCTACTAAATGCAAATACTCTTCCCATTTACCTAGTTTATCCATTACATACATTCGCAGCATATCTTCTAACACTTAATCAGTTGTTTTAGTTTATCCATCTGTTTGAGGATGATAAGCAGTGCTAAAATTTAGTTGTGCATCTATACCTTTAAACAAGGATTTCCAAAAGTTACCATTAAATTTCAAGGCATAACTGGTGTTTCGTTTTCTGGGAGTGTTCTGCTAGTGCTGAAGTTCAAGTCAGCTCATCTCTTATGTCAACTTTGTGCTCCTTTAGTCTAGTGTTAAAGGAGCGTCCGGTTTCGCCAATGTAGCAAAGCTCACAGGAGCAGGATATTTTGTAGACTCCTTTGCCTTGTTTGTGATCAATCGGGTCTTTGATGGGTCTCATTGTTTGTTTAATGGTTTGTAAGGTTTTCAAGGATGTTGTGATATCCTTCTTTTTGAGAATTCTAGCAATCTTGTCGGTGACCCCTTTTATATAGGGTAAGTAGGCTCTTTTGATCGGTTTCTGTGAATTGTTAATATTCTCTGTCTAATTGCTATTTGTCCTTGTGGTTTGCGTGTTGGTTTTAATCATGGTTCTATTTAAAACACTCTTGATATCCTTAGATTTGTATCCTATGCTCTTGAAGATGTTGGTGAGGTGGTTGTTTTCATCTTTCAGGTGCTTCGAGTTGGATATCCTAAAGGCCCTTATGGCTAAGGTGTTGAGGACACCTATCTTTTGAGAAGGGTGGTGGTGGGAGTCTGCATGTAGGTAGCTTTCTGTGTGTGTTTTCTTTCACTAGGAACTTCAGCACTAGCAGAACACTCCCAGAAAACGAAACACCAGTTATGCCTTGAAGACACCAAAATTTTAGCTAAAGAAAATCACTACTTCAAAAGAAAACTTAGAGAGGCCCTAGAAATAAGAAAACACCCCAACAATCTGAACAGAGATGGAGGAATGGAAATCAGCACCAGTTGGCTCCCACCCCTCCTAAACCACAATAGACGACATTAATTAACTTGAGCCCCCACCTTATCTTTTTCTTTTAGGACAATCGCCTTACTTGACACCACGTTCGATTTTGAAATTCTTTTAGTTTTTTCCTACAAACTTTGGTCATTGTTAGTCCCTTTTTAA
Source organism: Pseudotsuga menziesii (assembly GCA_001517045.1). NCBI lineage: Eukaryota > Viridiplantae > Streptophyta > Pinopsida > Pinales > Pinaceae > Pseudotsuga > Pseudotsuga menziesii. Next base: position 184,753 of record LPNX011186282.1, read on the forward strand.
ACCCTACATCGCAACCTCACCTTCACTTTTACCCTTTTGTACTTCAATGTTTAAAGAAAACCTCTCCCTTAATATTTTTAACCACCTTTTTGCTTCTAGTTCTTTGAAACCTCAGAATTACTTTAGCTTTACTAGTTCTTTTTAGCGAGCCTAAACTTTTTACTTATTCAAACCTTAGGTTGCAATCTTATAATTAAACAACAAATTATTAATAACTTATAAATAAAAAGCAAATTATTATTAAAAACTTATAATTAAAAAGCAAATTATTAATAAAGTAATATTATAAAATACTATATTTATTAACTAAACCTATTTATAAAACCTATTCTTAATCGTCATTAGAATTTTTCACACAAACCTATTCTTACCCTTATTAAGTGGGCTCTTTTATAACATAGCTTTTATGAGAATATTAATAAATTAATAGGAAAGACTTTTGTAAAAGAATACCTTAAACTATTTAAATAACCTATTCTTAAATCGACATTAATAAACCAAAAACCATACCATTTTTTGCATATTACTCTCTGCAATTAAGTATTAATAACCAAGACTGAGATCGCCTACTCTTCTTCACATCACACCATCTTGATGATGAGTCCTGTTGTGGACCCGAAACGTCGATATTTAAAATGATATCTGCGGCTATTCCGAATACTGATATTATAAACATGCACCGCAGAAGCCTAGCAACTTTGTTATCATCTTTTGGTATCCTGGATGTCCAAATTATTGTTTCTTATGTAGTTTATTAAGAATTAATCATCTAAATTCTTCATAATCTGGTATGTATAATCGATTTTTATAAACTAACAAGCCTTCTGAGCTTATAGAATAAGTTGAATCACCTTCCTTATCATTGTTCTTTAATCTTTAATCTTTAAGTACTCTTCATCATTTTTAGTTGCTTCCTTTATTAAACCTTCAGGATTTGTTTTATAACTGCTAAAAGCAGCTGAACAATGTGGAATGGCATTCCTACTCAGGGCATCCACCACTTTGTTCTCTTTGCCTTTAATGTGTTTAATTTCAAAGCCATACTCGCTCAAAAAGGCTAACCACCTTGTGAAAGGAACAAAGTTCCTCAATAATAGAATAACCAGTATAAGTAACATATAAATGCCATAAATGGCAAGTAATGTAAAATAAGATGTATGATAAATGATAGATTACAATTTGTAGCCACCCTTATATATTATGTGGACAGCGATGAATGAAGGTCCATGGGGCCTTAACCTAGTATTACATATCACTAGTTAATATTTAATGTATTTATTATTATTGTTACATTGTCTTCCCCTTAAGGGAAGCTTTGTCCTTAAAGTTATATTGATAGCAATGTCTGATTTCCTTTGAATGATCATCTTGGGATCCTTTCCTTTTTGTATTTGCAACATTTGAGGAAATGAGCTGATACAAGTTACGAATTCCCCAAGCGAATTTTCGCATCGTATCTGTTGTGGTCCATCCCAGATCTATTTTTATCGGAGCTCTGAGATCATTTTGTGGGACGATTCATCTCAATTGTTGCTTAGTATGTCGATATTTTCACAAGTCTAGATAAGTCTTCTGTGAATATTCATTTTGACCATGTCTTTGGTCAAAATGACGATTATAATTAGGATGTCTGTAAGGTGTAGGTGTTGTTTGTTCTTCTTTCTTTTGGACTATGGCGAGGATTGTCTTCACTTCCTTGATTTGATTTTTAGGTGCATTTTCCTGGATTTGTGCTTCTTGGTTCTCCAGTAGTTTGTTATGATTCTGAATCTTTTCTATTCTTTCATCTTGCAACATTTTTTCAATTTCTAACTCCTTGATTTGATTCTGTAGTTTCTGATTACGATTATTTAGAAACTGGTTTTCTTCTTGCTTTTCCAATATTTTTCCTTTGAGGTCTTCACTGAAGTGTTCCCTCTTGCTACTGTTTTTCAATTTTTTATCTTTCTAATCATTTTTTTGTTATGATTTCATAGTTGACAAATCTCTTCGGTATTGCTTGATGATACCTTGTTGACTTTTGTCAATTCCAACTTATGTGGCTTCTTACTATCGTGATGTTGTTGTTGGAGTCTTTCTTTTTGTTGTTGATGATGACATAATTTTGTTTCCTGATTTCCTAACTTTGCATGTACTTGCGCCAATTCATCTTCTTTGCCAATGACGACTTTGTTAAGACGACTAATTTCTTCTTTCAATTCAATAATATTCCGATACGGATGTTCTTCGAATTTTTTTGACTTTATTATCTGGTCGTTAAGTTTTTGAATGACGCCTTCCAGACGTGATATTTTCTCATCTTTATCTGCTAGCCTTTCTATGAGTTTTCTTTTACTATCTTCCAAAAATCCAATATTCAATTCCGAGGTAGTAAGCCTTAGTTTCTGTTTGTCGATTTCGAATAGTAGACTATTATTGGCGTTTTTGCACTCTTTTAGCTCATTCAAAACTACCCATAACTGTGATTGTAATTTTGGTATCATAGTCGCCATGACTTCTTGAATTCCAATTTTTCGAATTGGTCTTCTTGTTTGATAGCAGATTTCAGTTGATTGTATAGTCTTCTTTTCTTTTGCTTTTTTAATGATAGAAGATCTTCTTTGATTAGGTTAAATAACCCCCCTTTTTCTTTTTCTTTTTCAAAAATAATATTCAATAATATTATTTCTTTCTATTTCTTTTCTTTTTTTTGTTTCTTCCCTTTTTCTTTTATAATAATAATTATTAATTAATTAATTAATAATTATATTAATGTTTTTATAAACTATATATATAGTTTAATGTATAATTTTTTTAAATAATAATTAATTATTGTATTAATTATTATATAATAATAATCTTTATTTTATTATTTTATATAATAAAACAAAAAATTGAATTATTATAAATATATTATAATAATTCAAATCAAAGTAAAACCTGGTTGAAGCTGGAAAGCAAAACCATGTGTTTGTTTTACTTTAAAAACAAAACCATGTGCTTGTTTTACTTTATCTTTTCTTTTTTTAACTTTTATTTTTCCTTTCTTTTGTTTTTTTACTTTTTTTTCTTATATCTTTTTTTACGTTTTTCTTTTTCCTTTTGGACAATGTCCAATATTTTAGGGAAACCCTAAAAAAAGGCTATCAGCCAAAAATCATACAAGGTCTGAGAATTAACGCCAAAGGCCCGGATCAGCCAAACAAGGCTCTAATACCACTTGAAAGGAACAAAGTTCCTCAATAATAGAATAACCAGTATATGTAACGTATAAATGACATAAAGGGCAAGTAATGTAAAATAAGATGTATGATAGATGATAGATTACAATTTGTAGCCACCCTTATATATTGTGTGGACAACCATGAATGAAGGTCCATGTCCCTTAACCTAGTATTACATACCACTAGTTAATATTTAATGTATTTATTATTATTGTTACACCTTGCTTGGCGAGCATTCAAGTTTTGTTATTCAAATAAGTATTTTAAACTTATGTTATATGACATTAACGTAAATTTTCTTCCTATCATGTAATGTCTCCACATCTTAATGCATGTATTATAGCAACTATTTCCAAGTCATGTGTTGCATAGTTCCGTTCATGTATTTTAAGTTTTCTTGACTCGTAACTTATTACGTAATCCTCTTGTAATAACACACCGCCTAATCCTTCTAAGCAGGCATCCGTACATACTACGAAGTGCTTGTATGGATCTGCAATCCTTATAATAGGTGTGGTGGTTAATAAGTGCTTAAGTTTTTCAAATATTTCTTGACATTTATTAGACCATATGAATTTAGTTCCTTTATTTTGAAGTGAGGTTATTGGATGAGCAATTCTGGAGAACCCCTCAATGAGACTACGATAGTAACCTGTGATTCCCATACAGGATTGAATCTCGGTTACATCCCTAGGGACTGACCAATCATTGATTTCCCTGATTTTATTTTGATCCACCGAAATACCTTCCCTAGTTATTGCATGACCTAAGTACTGAATTTTATCTTGAAATAATTCACACTTAATAAACTTTGCATAAAGTTTATGTTCTCTTAAGGTTTGTAGGACTAACTTTAAATGTTCTTTATGCTCTTCTTCATTTTTAGAGTAAATTAATATATCATCAATAAATATTATTACAAACTTATCTAAATATTTGTGAAGAACACTATTCATTAAACACATGAACGTGGTTGGGGCATTGGTTAAGCCAAATGGTACAACAAGGAACCTTGTTCTAAAATTCCCGTACCTTGTTTTGAAAGCAGTTTTATGGACATCCTCGTCCTTAATTCTTACTTGATGGTAACCGGACCTTAATTCGATTTTATTTAATACCGACACTCCCCATACTTGGTCAAACAAGTCGTCAACACGGGGAAGAGGGTATCTATTCTTAATTTTCATTTTTTTTATTTGTCTGTAATCGATACAGAGCCTCAATGTGCCATCCTTCTTTTTAACAAATAGGACAGGTGCTCCCCATGGGGACACACTCGGTCTAATATATTATTTATCTATTAACTCTTGTAATTGTAATTTTAATTCTACCAACTCAGGTGTGTTCATTCGATAAGGGGCCTTCAAGGTGGGTACTACTCTAGGTTCCAATTCAATGGCAAATTCAATATCCCTCCTCGGAGGTAGTCTCGGTATCTCTTCTGGAAAGACGTCTTTAAAATCATTTAAGAAGGGAATATCCTCTAAGCCAGGTTTGTTTTCCTTATCATTAGTTTTGGTGATGTGTACAACAAATACCCTACACCCTTTTCTAGCACACTTTTTCAATTGCAAGGAAGAAATTTTCCTAGTAAGAACCTTCTTTAGAATCCCTCTAACCATTTTACTTTCACCATTTTCATCAATACAAACAAAAGTTTTCCCAAAGCAATTTAGCACAACTTTATGTTTTTCTAAATAGCCAATCCATGCCAATCAGTACATCATAAGATGCTAATGGTAAAACATTCAAATCTGCTTTTGTAATCAAGTCTTGCATATGAACTTTACAACTAGAAATAAAACTGGTTACTTTTCTTTTTGTTCCAGTGGCTAATTGCACTAACCACGATTTTTCAAAATCATTTTTTTTTCATTTTACACAAATCTACTAACTTAGGAGATATATAACTTAGGGTAGAACCATAATCAATTAATATAGAAATAGCTTTGTTAAGGATTTTACCATCTACCTCAATCATGGAGGGTTGATAATCTGCTTGATGATTGTCCAGTGCTACACTAATCTCCAGTATGTTCCGAGCAACTTCTCCCATTGTGGCTGCTTCTTGAACTGTGTGAATATTCTGATTATCCTTTTTATGAGAACAATCCCGATAGAAATGACTCCCTCCACAACCCCAACAGTGCAAGGGTTCTCTTTTTATTTCTTCACTTTTCTTATTAAAAGTAGTATCTTTATACTCAGCAGTTCTCATAGGTTGTTTATACTTCGTTCTTATTGTTGGTTGTTTATCCTTAAAGGTATTTTTCTGGAAAATTTTATGTTTATTAAGAGGTTTGAACTCTCTTCTCTTAAAACCATTTCCATCTCTTCTCTCGAAATTAAAAGGATTTTCACTTTTACTCTTGGATTGGTCATAGGTTAATTTGGCCTTCCTCATTGCTTCATACGAAGTTTTTGGTTCATCAAATTCCAGTTTGTCTTTATAAAATTTAAGAAAGCAACCTAGAAATATTTGTATTTTAGGTTTTTCTTCGTTTAGGTAAGGCACATATCTTAACAGGGATAAGAATTTAGTATAGAAGTCATGCATGGACATGGATCCTAGTCTCAGCTCATAAAAATCCTTAGCTTTCTCTTCGTAGTAATATTATGAGAGGTATTCCTTTTTAAATTCCTTTTTAAACCATTTCCAACTTACTTTCCCATCATTTATTTGTTTTGCTCTTTTTAAATCTTACCACCAAATCTCAGCCTTTCTGACTAGATTGAAGATGGTCATTTTTCCTTTCATGGATTTGGAGTAACTGTACATAGTGAAGTACTTCTTCATCCCCAAGAGCCAAGTCTCATCTTTTTATCCATTTTTTACTTCGCCGTCAAAGGTAGGAGGCCTTATTTTTTAAAATTCTCTTGTTAGCTCATCTTTATATTTTATTTTCTTCCTATGTCTACCCTCAGAACTGTCACTAGAATACTCTGATTCAATAGATAGATGGCTTCCATCAGAGTAAGGACAATCAGAGGATGAGTTTTCTTTTCTATGTTTCCTTTTTTCTTTTCATTAATTATCTCATTTAGTTTATATAGTAGGGCTTCATTTAAGTCTTCTTGAGTTTTCAGTACCCTTTCATGTCCAATTTTAAAGTTCATAATTTCTTCTTGTAAGTCCCTCACTGTTTGTAGAATCTTATTGTTAACAATGTTCTTATTAGGGGGATCCTCATTATTAGGTTCAACCCGTGCAGGTGGGGTAGGGGATCGTCTTCTGAACATATCTTCCTGCAGTTTAGTAAAACAGTTTTCTAGTGTACAAGTAATAAGAACAAAAATTCACACATTTGTTAGTTTTCAAAAAAATGTGTATGGACACCATAGGGCCAAGTGTCGTAACTTGGGCTCTGATACCACAGTGTAACAACCCCATTTCTCTTTTGATTTTCTTTTTATAAACTTTATGAACAAATATATATTTATTTTAGAATTCTAATTGTATCTATCTCCTGGATACTAAATACATTACGTCCAATCATGTTCCCAAATAACCTTTCATGCATATTAATTATAATCATGAATCCTGTATTTAGAATTTCAATACCAACTTTTGAGCTATATTCCTTTAATGTAATTCTAACAATTGTACTAAAATCTTGGTATTACACTTTACCATGCATTTCACTTCAGAAAAATAAAGGAACGTCCATATATCACATCTTTCAAATACATTTTTAAATAACTTAGAAAAAAACATTATAGGAATAGATCTCCCCAATCTTTTCCATTATAGTCGAACCGACTTTAACCACTCAATCAAATTTATAACCAAAGTATTCTCTCAAATGCCATCTAATACTTCCTAATAATCCACCCAAAATACACAAGAACTCTTAGACATTATTCTCTTAAATGTTACTAAAAAGACAAGGGTCTTAATAATCTTTATGAAAATGCAATTATGATGCATACATATAAACACAAGAGGGGCTACAAGGCAGCAAGTCCCTGCCTATTGCTTTGTTTGTTGCCTTGTGATTGTAGATGTTGCACGTGATTGTAGATGTATAAAGTTATGTTTTTGGATATATATATTAATAATTAGCAGCTCATATTGAGTTCAGCTAACTAGATCCTCTGGCCAGCATTTCCTGGCATTTTCCATAAGAATCTTGTCATTGCAAGCACATCTCTTGATAAAATGAAGATATAAATTCTTGTCTGTCAATTTCAGAGCTCAAGGAGCATTTGGAACATTTGGTAGTTGAAACATAAGTGCATGAATCAGATGTCGGAATGTCATTAGAATTAGAAAATCGAGGATCCATATAACTGAAATATTGATCATCATCATCTTCATTGCAAGAAATGAAGTGATTAAAGCCCACACAATCTGATTAAGATTCCAAATTGTCTTTCACATTGCTACCAGTGCAAAAGGGCCCAATGGCTTTCAAAATAAAATGACCATCCCAATTCTTTCGTCTGCTCCCTGAATTAACAATAGGATCAAGGATGGAGAAACTTGAAGCTGGAGCCTTGAAAATTCCTGCTGGAGAGATGCTGCATAAAAATTCGTAGTAGTCATTAAAATTACCTCCAATATTCTTGAATTTGTCTCCTCCAAATTACTTCATGTGCAGATCGATATCCTTTTTCTGCAATTTCTTCACTGCAATTCTTCTTGTGAGCATCACCACCACGAATCTCACCACGCTCCATGATCTCCTTTCTCTCAGGGGTTTAAGCTCTAAGGGGATCTTTATTTCTATAGTGCCAAGAGAAATAAAAATCCACGTTAATGTTATGTATACTGCTATTTAAACATGATTGATTTCAGGATAATGTGGACATTCATTTCTAAAGCTAGTTGTTTAAGATCCTTCAGTTCCAACGAGTTGTTGTTCAAGATCCTCCAGTTCCAACCAGTTGTTGTTTAAGATCCTTCAGTTTCAAAGCCAGTTGTTTAAGGTTAACCAGTAGCAGCATCATAGCCAAGATCAACCACCAATCTACCCATTGAATTTACTGGCCATTGTGAATGCGTGGAATCCATTATGCATTGTAAATTAATCACACATAAAACTATAGAGAAAACTTAATTCAAAATGTGCTTAATAATTTGATTTGAGACACTAAAAATTACTTTGGTCATGATCATAGTTAAAACATCATCTTTCATAGTAACAATCATCATCTTGTTGTGTAAGTTCACCAAATTCCAAAGTAATGGAATCCACGTTTTAACAAAATTTGAAAAGAAAATCGATTGACATTTATGGTAAACAACATATTTTCTTTATTTTTTAATCATTTTAGTCTTGCAACACTGAAACAAATAAAAATAAATGTAGTTTAATTTGTTCGCCCATTAAGAACTTCGTGCTCGCAAACCTAGTTCTAAGCTTGGGGCGATTATCAATGCCTGGGTAGGTGAAAAATGTCTCAAGTCTTTTGAACGACCATAGTTATCAAGTTCGACTGCTAATTCCATAAAAAAATATTTTCAATTTGAAAAAAAACTAGGAAATCATTAGAAATTCACTGGTATACAAAAGTAGGCATGTTGATGTTTTCAAGAAATAAATTTTTTGTATATTGTGCACACAAAAGAATTGGTAAATCGGTAAAAAGGTTACATCAAACTCCTTTATGCCCATCGACTTATTTCATACACTTTCCACGTCTATGCATCCACTAGATGTATGAGGTTGAAGCTTCTAGAGGCCTAGAGTGAACATTTTCAAGGAATCCCGTAGCAGTCTTGGGAGGTATCCTGTAGGAATACATGTTCAAATATTCCAAGACAGACATACAACAAGCTATTTTTGAATCTATCCTGTATATAAATCTTTATAGTGAATTAAATTTAATAAAAGAATGATTATGATTTTTATTATGTGTGTGCATGTAAATAGTTTATTTTGGATTTTCATATGATATTAACAGGCCCTGGTTTTTGAAATATTAGAGATGGGTGATTTAATAGGCTCTCATTTGTTTGCAAGTGAATTGACCTTTCACTTTAACCTAAATTTTATCCCATTTTACCACTGCAAATCCTGCTCCTAAGCGGCAAATCCTGCAGTGGTCTCAGCACTGTCGAGTTGGTTTCCCTCTAGCCACAAAAATTTTCAGATTCAAACCCTCACATTTTTTAGTCTCAGAGTTACGGTTGAAGTTAGGATTTTACCTTGCTGAAGTAAATTGTAGAACTGTCACTCCTCGGAAGTGATATCTCACTAACGTTAATTCCTCCTCATCTGCCCTGCCCACTATAGCTTTAGCTAGCCTGTGCCATGTCCTCGAACTTATGTAAGGGTTTTTCCAAAAACAAAAGGGTTCTTTTTAATGCATTTACCAACATTTGCAATTCGTAGCTAATTAATCTTTGGATTGCAGGTGCTAAGATGGACATGTCTGTAAAAATGGGTTTGGCTTCTCAGGTTTCGATTTGGTAAGTTCTTACTTAACCTTTTAGCTCTGTCGAGATTTCCAGGCATGAGCCCACAATTGGGATTTCTTGTTTACCATGAGAGAAGAAGAAAGGCTCATGGTTTCAGAAGATGGCCGGTTTGTTTTCCAGACAATGAGTATACAGAGATTTTGTTATTGATTCTGTTATTAAAAAAGAGTTTTGGGAAAAATATATGACTGGGTTTGTAACTAGTGGCAATGCAAAGAGAGATTTAGACTATACTTATGTATAATTTTAATTTTCTTTTCAGTTTATTAGGGTTTCTACCCTACAAACTCGACCAGCATAAGCGTTATTACTCTGGCTGATGTCACTGTCGACTGTTGTACTGTTTTGGGTACACAGTCTTTTTAAAATTATATATATATGGTAAATACAGGTAATTAACACAGGTATTTATCATTATTTATCTATATATATGTTGGTTCCTTTACTTGTGGTAAATACAGGTAATTACCACAGGGGTTTTTCATATAAATTAATAGAAGCTTTCCTTTGGTTATTCATTTGTTTATACAGTAATATGAATAAAATGCTATATTATGTAGTTTGAAGCTTATTTTCAAATTTGTTCTACGTTTTGAATAAAGAATGATGATTTAGGGTTGATTATATATTGGAATTTGAGTGTATGTAATACCTTAAATTCCTGATTGCAGGGTAGCGAGCAGAGATCATCAAATTCTGAAGCTGGACAGTGAGCTTCTTATACATTCTAGGAACCTGTTTTAGATAATAATAATAAAATGCAATATTAGTAGGAGGCTTACAGTAGCATACCTAGAAACTTCCTACATCTGCTAACTATTGATGCACTGTTCTTCTTTCTTTCACTAGGTAAAGGAAATGCTCTATCAAAGCTAATGGGGAGCATGTTGAAGCCAAAGCCGATACTAAAGACATAGTTTCATTGAAGCCAAAGTGGATCCCAGCATCACCATGTTGAAGCCAAAGTGGATCCCAACCGATGCTGAATACAGAGTTTCATCGCAGAGGATGTCCACTCCCATAGTTTCATCACAGATCCAAAATTACTTGCAGAGGATGTCCACTCCCATAGTTTCATTACAAATCCAAAATTGTTTTAGTTCAATGATCCTTGCCGTGGTTTCTCTCCACCTGTTCTCAAAACATGCAGTCCATGCAGATGTTGCAAGCATAGAAGGCCCACGTGCACTGCATGTAGATGTTGCATGTTGCAATTTGATAACATATTCCTCATACATTTAACATTAAATGTTTGTGAACTAATGCTAATTGGAACCTAACATTAGTTTATCAATACACTTTGGTCTAATAATTATATGATGTTTGAAAACAAACTTTGATCAAAACCATATCTCCATTGCTCCTAGCCTCGAAAAGAGGCCAAATAAGAAGTAGAAGTTGTTAATTGGTGGAAAAAACGGTGATGTAAAGTTTTAAATGAAGTGAAAGTTGTTGATTGGCGAAGAAAATGGTGATGATGTTACTTTAAATCAAAACTTAGTATAAGTGTTTAAATCTTGTTTTGATATTTGTGCAAAACTAATTCAAACGGCGGCATGCCGAATCATAGAGTCCCTGCTAGTCGATGGCAGGGACTAACAAGAGGGGCTGCAAGGCAGCAAATCCCTGCCTATTGCTTTGTTTGTTGCCTTGTGATTGTAGATGTTGCACGTGATTGTAGATGATGGTTGTAGATGTATAAAGTTGTGTTTTTGCATATATATATTAATAATTAGTAGCTCGGATTGAGTTTAGCTAACTGGATCCTCTAGCTAGCATTTCCTAGCATTTTCCATAAGAATCTTGTCATTGTAGACGCATCACTTGATAAAATGAAGATATAAATTCATGTCTGTCAATTTCAGAGCTCAAGGAGCATTTGGAACACTTGGTTGTTGAAACATAAGTGCATGAATCAGATGCCAGAATGTCATTATAATTAGAAAATCAAGGATCCATATAACTAAAATATTGATCATCATCATCTTCATTGTAGGCAATGAAGTGATTAAAGCCCACACAGTCTTATTAAGATTCCATATTGTCTTTCACATTGCTACCAGTGCAGGAGGGCACAATGGATTTCAAAATAAAATGACCATCCCAATTCTTTCACCTACTCCTTGAATTAACAACAGGATCAAGGATGGAGGAAGTTGAAGCTGGAGCCTTGAAAATTCTTGTTGGAGAGATGTTGCATGAAAATTCATAGTGGTCATTAAAATATCCTTCGATATTCTTGAATTTGTCTCCTCCAAAGTACTTCATGTGCAGATCGACAGCCTTTTTCTGCAATTTCTTCACTCCAATTCTTCTTGTGAGCATCACCACCACGAATCTCACCATGCTCCATAATCTCCTTTTTCTTAGGCGTTTAAGCTCTAAGGGGATCTTCATTTCTATAGTGCCAGGAGAAATAAAAATCCACCTTAATGTTATGTATATTGTTATTTAAACATGTTTTATTTCAGGATAATGTGGACGTTCAGTTCTAAAGCTAGTTGTTTAAGATCCTTCAGTTCCAACCAGTTGTTGTTTAAGATCCTTCAGTTTCAAATCCATTTGTTTAAGGTTAACCAGTAGCCGCATCATAGCCAAGATCAACCACCAATCTACCCATTGAATTTACTAGCCATTGTGAATGTGTGGAATCCATTATGCATTATGAATTAATCACACATAAAACTATAAGAAAACTTAATTCAAAATCTGCAAAATAATTTGATTTGAGACACTAAAAACTTTTTTGGTCATGATCATAGTTAAAACATCATCTTGTTGTGTAAGTTCACCAAATCCCAAAGTAATGGAATCCACGTTTTAGCAAAATTTAAAAAGAAAATCGATTGACGTTTATGGTAAACAAGATATTTTCTTTATTGTTTAATCATTTTAGTCTTGCAGCACTGAAACAGATAAAAATAAATGTAGTTTAAATTGTTCGCCCATTAAGAACTTCATGCTCGCAAACCTCGTTCTAAGCTTGGGGCGATTATCAACGCCTGGGAAGGTGAAAAATGTCTCAAGTCTTTTGACCGACCATAGTTATCAAGTTCGACTGCTAATCCATAAAAAAAATATTTTCAATTTGAAAAAAAACTAGAAAATCATTAGAAATTCACTGGTATACAAAAGTAGGCATGTTGATGTTTTCAAGAAATAAATTCTTTGTATATTGTGCACACAAAAGAATTGGTAAATTGGTAAAAAGGTTACATCAAACTCCTTTATGCCCATCGACTCATTTCATACACTTGCCATGTTTAGTCCATGCACACTATGCATCCACCAAATGTATGAGGTCAAAGCTTCTAGAGGCCTAGCGTGAACATTTTCAAGGAATCCCGTAGCAGTCTTGGGAGGTCTCCTGTAGGAATACCTGTTCAAATTTTCCAAGACAGTCATACAACGAGCTATTTTTTAATCTATCATGTATATAAAGCTTTATAGTGAATTAAATTTAATAAAAGAATGATTATGATTTTTACTATGTGTGTGCATGTAAATAGTTTATTTTGGATTTTCATATGATATTAATAAGCCCTGGTTTTTGAAATATTAGAGATTGATGATTTAATAGGCTATCATTTGTTTGCAGGTGAATTGATCTTTCACTTTAACCTAAATTGTATCCCATTTTCCCACTGCAAATCTTGCTCCTAAGCGACAACTCCTGCAGTGGTCTCAGCACTGTCGAGTTGGTTTTCCTCTAGCCACAAAAGCTTTTCAGATTCAAACCCTCGTTGTTTTTAGTCTCAAAGTTACGGTTGAAGTTAGGATTTTAACTTGCTAAAGTAAATTGTAGAACTGTCGCTCCTCAGAAGTGATATCTCAATAACGTTAATTTCTCCTCGTATGCCATGCCCACTGCAACTTTAGCTAGCTTGTGCCATGTCTTCGAACTTAGGTAAGGGTTTTTCTAGAAACAAAAGGGTTCATTTTTAATGCATTTACCAACATTTTCAATTCGTAGCTAATTAATCTTTGGATTGCAGGTGCTAACATGGACATGTCTGCAGAAATGGGTTTGGCTTCTCCAGTTTCAATTTGGTAAGTTCTTACTTAACCTTTTAGCTCTGTCGAGATTTCTAGGCATGAGGCCACAATTGGGATTTATTTTTTATCACGAGAGAAGAAGAAAGCCTCATGGTTTCAGAAGATGGCTGGTTTGTTTTCCAGACAATGAGTATACAGAGATTTTGTTATTATTATGTTATTAAGCAAAGAGTTTTGGGACAAATATATGACTAGTTTTGTAAGTTGTGGCAATGCAAAGAGAGATTTAGACTACACTTATGTATAATTTTATTTTTATTTTTAGTTTATTAGGGTTTCTACCCTACAAACTCGACCAGCATAAGCGTTATTACTCTGGCTGATGTTATTGTCGAATGTTGCATTGTTTTGGGTACACGGTCTTTTAAAAATTATATATATATGGTAAATACTTGTGGTAAATATAGGTAATTAACACAGGTATTTATCGTTATTTATCTATATATCTGGTGGTTCCTTTACTTGTGGTAAATATAGGTAATTACCACAGGGGTTTTTCATATAAATTAATAGAAGCTTTCCTTTGGTTATTCATTTATTTATACAGTAATATGAATAAAATGCTATATTATGTAGTTTGAAGTTTATTTTCAAATTTGTTCTACGTTTTGAATAAAGAATGATGATTTAGGGTTGATTCTATATTGGAATTTGAGTGTATGTAATACCTTAAATTCCTGATTGCAAGGCAGCGAGCAGAGATCGTCAAATTCCGAAGCTGGATAGTGAGCTTCTTCTACGTTCTGGGAACCTGTTTTAGATAATAATAAAAAATGCAATATTAGTAGGAGGCTTACAGTAGCATACCTGAAAAATTCCTACATCTGCTAGCTGTTGATGCACTATTCTTCTTTCTTTCACCAGGTAAAGGAAATGCTCTATCAAAGCTAATGGGGAGCATGTTGATGCCAAAGTGGATCCTAGCCGATGCTGAAGACATAGTTTCATTGAAGCCAAAGTGGATCCCATCATCGCCATGTTGAAGCCAAGGTGGATCCCAACTGATGCCGAAGACATAGTTTCATCGCAGAGGATGTCCACTCCCATAGTTTCATCACAGATACAAAATTACTTGCAGAGGATGTCCACTCCCATAGTTTCATTACAAATCTAAAATTGTTTTAGTTCAACGATCCTTGCCGTGGTTTCTCTCCACCTGGTCTTAGAACATGCAGTCCATGTATATGTTGCAAGCATAGAAGGCCCACGTGCACTCCATGCAGATGTTGCCTGTTGCAATTTGATAACCTATTCCTCATACATTTAACATTAAATGTTTGTGAACTAATGCTAATTGAAACCTAACATTAGTTTATCAATACACTTTGGTCTAATAATTATACGATGTTTGAAAACAAACTTTGATCAAAACCATATCTCCATTGCTCCTAGCCTCGAAAAGAGGCCAAATAAGAAGTAGAAGTTGTTAATTGGTGGAAAAAACGGTGATGTAAAGTTTTAAATGAAGTGAAAGTTGTTGATTGGCGAAGAAAACGGTGATTACGTTACTTTAAATCAAAACTTAGTATAAGTGTTTAAATCTTGATTTGATATTTGTGCCAAACTAATTCAAATGGCGGCACGCCGAATCATAGAGTCCCTGCAAGCCGATGGCAGGGACTAATAATACAATCACCTATACATGACACCCATCTTTACCTAGTGTGTATAATTCA
The DNA here is from genome assembly GCA_001517045.1 of Pseudotsuga menziesii. NCBI lineage: Eukaryota > Viridiplantae > Streptophyta > Pinopsida > Pinales > Pinaceae > Pseudotsuga > Pseudotsuga menziesii. The sequence goes on from LPNX011186282.1 coordinate 200,112, forward strand.
CCATTTAAACTACATATTTTTCCTTCATTTTACTTTATAAGAGGATGATGCTACTAAAATATTATTCTAATCGTAATAGTCGTAATAGAGTCACATCATCCATTTTAAAAGTTATCAAAAGCTCATTCAATAAATGCATAAGTTATATTTAAAACAAAACATGGTAGGTAATTATTGTTACAACCCAAACTTTACTTATATACTATGTGTTAATTGTATGGATTGTTTATCATGGTGTTATATATATATATATATATATATATATATATATATATATATATATATATATATACTCCTTCTACTCATCTATATAATATTTATACATATAATCTAATTCTTTTTATATGGGTGCATACATATAATCATTTATACCAATAAAGTTCTATAGATCAATAGTGAAATCGTTTTACATATCAACAATGAAATCGTAAATCCTATGCAGAGAAGTTGGTCTGATTTTAGTTATCTATGTCGGCTATCAAGCTATGAAATAGTATAAACACAACAATAAATTGTATGCATAGTGAGGTTAATACAAACCGGAGTATATTTCTACAAATCAAAATGATCTGGAAAACAAAATACAAACCCTAGTTATCATATTGAGTTTAAAATATTAAAAACTATTGGGAAATCATGCGCAAACCCAAGTTATGGGATCTCAGTGTTATTAAAAAAACTATTGGGAAATCACGCGCAGACCGAAGTCATGGGATCTCAGTTTTATTAAAATACTATTGGAGAATCATCCGGAGACCCAAGTTATGGTATCTCAGTTTTATTAAAAAACTATTGAGAAATCATGGGAAAACCGAAGCTATGAGATCTCAGTTTATTTTTTAAAAATATTTACATATATTCTACGGATAGAAAAAACTATTGGGGGAAACAATCATTGTAAGCAAAAGGGAAACTATTTGCAGAATCTAGATCCACGCAGACCCTTAAAAAAAACGTGTCCAGAGTTTAGATCGCACCCTTGCATGATCGTATACTTTTAAAGAACAGACAAGGATAGAGAAAGAAAGGAGATATAATCGCCATAAGATTTATCAGAACTGTAAACTCTAGATCAGATCGTCGGTTTGACTCAGGTATAAATATTTGATTTAAAAGATGTCTAAACACATAGATTTTATCGTCATTGGTAACAATTAGCATCAAGAAAATTCAAATATCTCTAACACTCATCGCTAGATTTACATGACACAGGACCAAAAAAAAGGACCTAGCGACAAGTATCCAAAAAATTACTCAGTCAAAAGAGGGAGACTCCTCTTAAATTAAGTGAACAGACGCCGAGAGTTGTCCATCATGGAAACATTACCAAAGGGCCAAAATCCATTCAGTTCTGAAACCTATACTCAAACAAAAACATAGATCATGGGAGTGCACACCATGGAAGGATCTAAAAAAAGAAAAAGATCATCAACCGGAGGTAAATACATAACAGGGCATAACTTTACAAACAGACAGAGACAGATCTTTCATTGCTCGGGATCAAAACGCAGTCCAAACAAGTTGAAATCTAGATCTATAAAATGCAGAGTAAAAACACAAAAAGCAAAAAGTATACAGAGTAAAAATCACCGTAAACCATGAATCACATGCAGACCTAGATTGTCATATGTAAGTTTACAGTATTTACAGAACAACGATTCCCGATTTGTGAAAATCAATGCAGGATTGGATTTTTTTTATCAGATCTGAGCTTTATAATAAAAAGAAACATGCACTACAACCGTAAAAGGAGACGTAGACACAAGCAGTAGTAGAAGAAGAAAAAAAACAGAGTCTATACTCTAAAATAATATGCAGTAAATCGAGATCGCATAGGTATTCGTTTCTTTAAAAAAACAGTTTTAGCAGACTGGTGTTGTCGTTTCCTATTAAAATCAAATAAGGTATTTATCCCCAATAATTCTGCACTATGAAATCAAGAATCTTTCCATTCAAATAATCTCTAATTAATAATTGATTACCAGGAAATATCGATCATGATTTTCACAAGAATGCAGATTTACAGATCTATGTGTAAGAAGACAAATCAGATCTACTTACGTGAATCCAGGGAAAAACACACTTGGAGAATCAACTCCTCCCAACCATAGGAGGCAACAACTCAATGGTTTGCTCAGCTCCACCCCCGAGATGGATCACCAACCATGCACTAGAACAGCAAGTAACTTCCTCGCGGCACTCAATCCTCAAGTCTGTAACAAGTTTTTTTTAATGATGGACTTATAAAAATAGAGAAACGCTCAACACATGCACTCAGCAATCGTTTTCTCCATACACAACACGACGTTCCGTTATATTCTAGTGCACTCATATAAATAGCTTTTCCTAGGTCTTATGCCATCCCAATCAAATCTCCAATCAGATCCTTAAATCCCTATGATTTAGGATCTTGTGTGGTTGTTGAGTTTTGGATTGGATTTGATTGGTATCAATCACTCTTAGCTTTCTTACGCATGTTCTTTGGTGCCATGGTTGGTGTCCCCTCATGTAATTGAGTTCTCCAAGTGTAATTTTCTTTATTAAATAAATAAAAAAAGGTTTGTTGTGTAAATGTCATTTGAGTTTTTGAGTTTCATAACTCATTACATGATAAAATATAATTTTCAAAACATGAAAATAAAAACATTGTCATGGTGGTATTACACCAATGTTGCAGCTTTAGTCTGATGAAGATAATTCTAAGTTTTGAGATCATACGTATAATTATGAATTTTAAAGTTTTCAATTTGCTACAATTATGAATCTAGTTTCTCAAAGTAATTTGTAGATGTATCTCTCTCTTCAGCTTCATTTCTTGCTAGGTTTTGCTCTAGTAAATAAGCTAATGCTTGCATTCTATCTGTTTGGTCTCGTTGCACTCTGTTAGATAGGTTAAAAAAAGGCTATACTTCTAGTGAAACTAGGCAGCCATACTCTTATGTATCGTTCTAGTATACAGTGTGTGAGTGGAAGCAGAGATAATGCCTTCTCCTTTGAATGAGTGTAGATGGTAGTGGTGGTTTGTATTTGAATTTCATCCATTATATGCAGATGATAAAAAAAAATTGGAACATACATGTTCTAGAAAGAAAAAAATCTGTTATTAAATTTTTGTCATGACTTGCTATCACTATGACTTATGTGACATCGTTGAGATGTGCTGACATGATTTTTGTCTATTTTACCACATGACAATGTCTGGTGTTAGTTCAAGGAAACAAATGTCTCCATCTATTGCATAATCTCCTAACCTTCTCCACAAGCTTCACTTATTCTCTTGAATATTGCCTTAATATTTAGATCTACAGCCATGATATATGCAATCAAATCTTATATCATTTGTTACAGTGTATTAACTTAGAAATATGCGACATAACTTACTATTTATGGTCGTATTCAAGAGAGAGAATCGCTAAGATTTTTAATGTTGTCTTGCAGAAATTGTACTCAAACAAGTAAAAAAAACAATAGAGGTCTTTCCAGATCTATAAAACGTAGTCAAGGAATGAAATGCCTAATCTTCCCAGACCTATAACACCCATACAAGATGGAATCCCATACAATGAATATCCCATATGTGTCATTAAGATCAAATGTAGACTAGTAATCCTAGATCAACAATAAAATAAAAACGCTTACAAGGTTTGAAATACTTTCCCGAATCTAAATCTCAGTCAATCAAATAACAAGTATACAGAGATACTTTACAAATTTGATTTGCAATCAATGAAATAAAATAAAAATATTAACTTATTCCTCTTAAACAAAATAATGGGCTTATGGTCCTAGTGTTTGAACCATGCTCTGATACCATAATGTAACAACCCCAAAATATATACCAAATATTTCTGCATCAATAAGAGAAACATAAAGAAGTATAAGGGAGGTTAGAGTCACCTACTTGAGGAAAATGCCGAAAAGATACTTGGAGAATCAGTTCCTCCCAACCATAGGAGAGGACCGCAAAATCACTACGATCCCATGTCCACCCCTGAGCTGGATCACCACCCTACACACTAGAACAACAAGTAAAATTCCGCGTGGCACTCTCTCTCAGAGTATGTAACAAGATACAACAAGTAAGCTTCCACGCGGTGTTAGGTGAAAATATTGTCGTTTAATTTCATTGTAGTATTTTCCCAACCATTCAATTTGTCAATATGAGGTTAGTATGATTACAAATAACATGCAAAGTATATGCACGACTAAAGCAAAATTAAGCTAATCTAACCCCCCGTGAAACTAAGACTAATCTAATCTAACCCCACTTAAGGTGAAACACACAATTTCTATTCTAATGCTGGAAGTTGAAACACACGGCTAAAAGTAAGTTGCATAAAAGAAAGACAACATATGAAGAGCAATGAGACAACACATGTGAGCTCACATTAACAACAAAGCAATCTTAATTTACATCACAAGAATCAATGACAAAGCATGAAAGCATTATGAACAAAAGCTAAGAATTCCCTTCTCCATATTACAAAGTCAAGACTAACTTGTACATTCTATTATCTCTTCTCCTAATCTACCATCTCCAAATGAAGAGAGAGCACTCTCTTTTATACATGAATTTCTTTGAGAAGGAGATAACCATCTCATAATGACAGATCCATTATTCTCTCAACCACTCTCAACTAATTTCATATTATTACAAGATATGATCCCTTAAAATCCTCCACATGTCTCTCACAAATTCTCCACATGTCTCTCCTAAATCCTAGATAGGATATGCCAACCAAATCTCCATGATATTCTCCTTGGAATATTCTTTGAATAACTATCTCCTTGAAATGGTGGAGGAGATATTCAAGAAGTCTTTTCTTTGAATTAATCCTTCACATATTCCTACACATTGCAAAGCTCATCCATACTTGAGATATTATTGAAAAACATGTTAATTTCTAATATTTAATCATAATTTCCTTTTTAATACTAAAATGAATAAAGTGGAAAATAATAAGGTGAAACCCAAATATATGTATGGAAATGGTATAATGAAAGGTTAATGGGGCGATGAAATGTGAGGAATAGCGAAGGGTAAAGTGAATGAAAAAATGACATTTTTGAGTCTCAACATCCTCCCCAACTGAACTTGTTGCATGTCCTCATGCAACCTTGCATGGATCCTCTTAAGAACTTTTGGCATCTGAACTATGGCTTTGATTGGTAATGTCTTTTTAATAATGAATGTTTCCAGGGTGTGAAATACATGAGTAACAACTGACATTTTCTTATGGTTGGTTCTTGTGTGGAAACCATGAATACAAAGAATGTTGTTCTTATGTTAACAACATTCATTTCATTATCTGTTTTCTAGCTACAATATTAATTTAACCATACACTCACTGGAAATGATAAGCTATAAAAAACATCACTATGCATACTAGAAAGCATTTTCTTTATCTTTATGATTCATGCCAATATGTATATCAATGTGTATGAAGCAAAGTGCAACAGAGGAAATGACGGAAAAGAAATGTTGGTGAATGGTAAATGAGATGAAAAATGGGTGATGGTGGTGAGAAAAAATGGAATGATAGTAGTGAATATGTATTGAATATAGTTCCCCCTCCCCAACTAATCTGGTTGCATGTCCTCATGCTACCTAGCATGGGTTGTGAAAGTGAAAAAACAAAATGGAGCATGGTGAGGGAATTTTCCAAATTATTCATTGCTAGCATGTAAGGAATTGCATTATTAAAGTTTAGAAAACAACATACCTCCACTTACCCAAAAATTAGATGAACGATGCAATAGGAATGTAGTTGTTGCTGCTGGATCATGGAGAATATGTTACTGTTGTTGGATCATAGAGAATATGTTACTGTAAATGTTCTTGTGGCTGTAACTGTTGAAACTGATGTAATGTGATGTGAAATAATCTGAACTGTTGAATCAAGGAAAATGTGGAGGGTGAAAAGTGGCACTGTGGTACTCTCATAGATCTGAAGTCATGCTTCTGTAACTGCTAATGGAGTCATGAGAAAGAATATATAGTCTTCACCAGCTACAAAATCCAATGGTACAGTTCTAATCATGTGAATGTATGTGTTGAGGTCGAGCATGAAGAGAAATCATTGGATTACCGGCCCTTAATGAATGCCGTTAACCAATGTGAGGCAGCTCACCAGTGATGTCAATGAGTGCCAAGGTACCCGAGTACATCTTGTGAAGTGAGAATAGATGTGCTGATGTCAAGCCACTTGCAAGATCTAATGATAAAGGGACATTGATGTATTCCCATGATTGTTAGCAAGAGAACTTACCATTAAGGCATGCAAGCCTCTAGGTACTCAAAATGAACTCTAGTCTATATCCCAGATAAGTTGTTGAGGTCGATGGGGCAAGACTTGTTGAAAGGTGGGCTTTAAGGAATCCCACATCAGTCAACGCTAGTTGGTACAAAAAGATTGGTTGGACTATAAGTGAAAAGATCTCACAGTCAAGCAGTGGATATGCCAAGGCCATGTAATCATGGAAAAGGAACTAGTTTTATTCAGAAGGAAAACTGGAATGTAAAAAGAAGGAAAAATTAACTGAAAAAGATACTAGGGATGTATGCAAGTCATAAAGATAAGTGTGTGTGGAGTCATGATAGTTAAGGCAATGAAATAGTGGACTCCGGTATGGATGACTAATGTGCCTTGAAGGAGAAATGTGGGTAAACATTCATGACGCAAATGTGTTTATGAATGGTTTTTATGTAACAACCAACGTTATGATGTTTATCAGCATATGTCATGAGTAACAGCTCCTTCAAGCTGTCTATCAAAGCATGTTTCTCAAAATTGTCGTGATTCTTGAAAAAACTCTTCAGCGGCAAAATGTGATCGTCTCTGAAACCTAAAAAAAATCTTAGTACAAATTCCTGCATGAAACTTGTGAGAAGTTCGTAAAAGAAAACATATCATGTGGAAAGAAGTACACAAGCTACAAAGAAATTTTCAGGAAGAAATAAAATGTGTTATACCTATTTTCGTTGTGACTCAAAGAAAGCAATCTTAGTGTGAAAAAAACAAAAATCATTATTCCAAAGATGTTTTCAGGAAGTATTGAGGTCCATTTGCAAATTTTTCAGATTGTTTTTATTTTTAACTTTTAATTGTTTATGATTTTTATATTTTTTGGTTTTTATTTTCTTTTGGGGTTTTATAATTTTTTTTTATTGTTTTCTTTATATAAAACAAACTAAATAATTTCTATAATTTTATATATATATATTTTTTTTGTTTTTGTTTTATTTTTATAACACACCAAAAAATAAATAAAATAAAAATACAAAAAGAAAGAAAAATGGAAAAAACACTCAAAATTAAAATTATCCCATCTGCAAAATTTTAAAAACTGTAACAGACAGCCATAGTTGTAACAGCCAGCTGCGACCAACAGGCTACAACAATCGACTGCAACACCCGGCTGTAACAGCCAGCTACGACACCAACGACTGCGACAAGCCAGCTGCGACAACTAGCTGCAACAGCCAACTGTGACAACCAGTTGCGACAGCCAGCTGCAACAAGCTAGATGCAATAGTCAGCTGCAACAGCGAGCTGTGACACCACCCTTAATTGTAACACCCAGCTGCGATAGCCAGTTGTGACACACAAGAAACTCTCTGCGCCGTGGGAAAATTGGTTTATTGCACTTTTATGGATTTTAAAATCAAATATCGGGCTATAACAACTAGCTACAACTCTTGGCTGTAACAGGCAGCTGCAACACCACCGGCTACGACACACAAGAAACTCTCTACATTGTGAGAAAATTGGTTTATTATGCACTTTTATGGATTTTTTTTTAAATCAAATATCTGGGAACATAGCTCTGCATTCACCACTTCTATCAAATGCTTGATTTCCACAAAGTCATACTGGTGCAAAAATGGGTCATGTGCCTCTATGCATTGTGTAATAATGCTCACAGTTGAAATCGCAAGTCGAGTTTTGGTAGTGTTCATTCAACTGGGATATAGGAACTCAATGCAACTTCTAGATCGTGTATAGTTTATCCAATCCATTCGATCTTGAACATAAAACATACCTCGCCTTCCTCCTTTTTTGGTGTTAAGATCAGTCCATTTGCTTCTGCGATCATAATCTCTTTTGGTTCATAGCGTTCATCGTCAAGCTTCAGTGTGTAAACATGACACTTTGTGATCTTTGAGAATCATTTCTAAGTTATGTTGTATAAATATCAAGGGAAGGCATATGTAATTATCGTATATGTTCATCCAGCATAAACCATCCTTATTGATAGGAATTTGGGTGCTCAGAATATCTTGCTGCAAATATTAAGTCAGCAGGTCTCAAGAAATATGCAAAATGTCGTATCTATATTCCTATCAACAAAAGTAAAGGTTTTGTAAATTTCTGCAACATACACACAAAAAAATCATCATGATTACCCAATCAATCACCCTCAAGAAGCTCAAGACCTGTCATGGTATTCATCAATGCCCTTTCTCAAGATTTAGTATGACACATGCGAAGAAAATGGACCTTTGTTTTCTATTCCTAACCCACTATCATTGATATTTCTGGTATCATGGCTCCGGAGTGAATTGCAGATAGCAAGCTCTATAATTAATCATCTACCAGAAAGAAAGAAAGAAAAAATGTTTATCCAAAATGGCATTGTTCCTTTTTGTGCAAAGACCACCACAGTAGCTCAAACTGTTGATTCCTTTTTATTCCAACTGAAAACAGGATGATCGTGAATGATGATGGGAGAGCTATTGTATCCTTTCCATCCTATATTCAAAAAGAAACTTTGTGGATGAATCATAGCACAATTAATTAATGTGTAATTGCTTCTTTTTGTGGACGTCTCTCAAGTAATTTTACAATGATAAATCAACTTAAAGCTGACTACAAGCTGCCATCTAGTTTGTGGACTATAATTTTTCTTCTTCATCTGCTAATGGATCTGTACTCAACAAGATAATTTCATTGTTCAGTAATCATATGGAGATAAGGTGCCTTGGCTTTTCTTTTCCCTGTTTCTCAATGGAACTCGAACTTGTTTCCTCTAGCAGAAATTTCTATTGAACAGAGCAATTTATTTCAGAGAATGTAAGCGATGTCCATCTAACAATGAAGAGCATGTTGCTGCAATTTTGTGCTCAGCAGCAAGCTTCCTTGAATTTAGGAAATAAACTGGATTTTCATGAATTTTAAGTGGATTGTGTGGCAGCTACAACAAGCGAATAAAGTTTAGTTTTAACAGCCTTAAACAAACACCTTAAAATTTCCTTTTGAGATGCTTAATATTTATGGAGGAGACATAGATAGGTGGCACATGCATGCGCCACCTTCAATCCATCTCTAGTTTTAGATTTTTTTTTTAATATTTAGCATGCTATCTTTGGAAACGGTTGGTAAATATGTGCTGGAGGGAGACTCGGTGATTACCAACTTATTCCTTTCTCTAGCACCTCTACAATGACACACATCCGTTATAAGCCGTCATTGGTGATCAGATAGACCAAGGAGAAAATATTCAATGTAAAGATCTCCCACTTGTACAAGGCATCCACCAGGTGATAAATAATAAGAGTTGGAGTGTGATACCATACTCCCAATACTATGCGAAATCCGTTCCTAAGACATATAGAAGATCTTGAATTAGATAATCACCGAGATTAGTTTGGCTTGATTTTCTTGTTGCGTTGAGAGGAGTTGTCACGAACACATCAGATTACCCTATTCTCGCAGTTACCTTCAAATCGATTCAAACTAATTTTCTTTTCACTTACGTCACTAATGAAGTTGGACGCTATCTCCAGTGGTGATAGATCTAGAAAAAAAATTGCACCAGAGGAGAGAAATAGGATGATGTAAATCATCCCATGAGCACTCGGCTTTAGACATAGCCTCAAAGCTCGTCAGATAATAATAATTTGGTTTATGCAGCTTATATTCTTTGAGCCTACTTTCTCACTTGTTTCTTTTTCTTCTCTTATTGCAGGTGGGGCATGGAAGATTACACATTCAAAACTTAAAACCGATCCAACCCCCATAATGCGGTTGAACACCGATGGCGCTTATGTTGGTGTTGTTTGTTTGTTTTTATTTGCAGATGGATGGAGTGCGCAAATACAGAAAATTTTAGAAATGGTTTGGTCGAGGCATTATTGGAGAGTTAATTTTCAGGCAGCTACAGTATGAAGGATGATGGAAAAAAGATGGTTGTGACTCCAACCGAGGATAATCTTACAGGTGTGACATTACTTCAGCTGTTATTTCAGCTAGGAGTTGCATTGTTTCAGTTTGGAGTTGCAGCTATTATAATTTCAACGATTGTTTTAGCTTAAAATGAATTTGCCACATGAATTTGCAGGCCAGTTTTTATTTTACAAATTGAAAAAGTTTTTAGCAAATGGAGATAAATGAAAAATTAAAGATGAAATTGGTTAGGCATGTTTGCAAACATTAATTTATTCTTTCCTGAAAACGTTAGAAAACATTCTACTTTCTGATCCTCGCGATCGCACGAAGCATGGAGGAGAGCATACTTATTTTGGGTAAAAGCAAAAACTGAAAATAAAATCCTACCTACTCTATGCTAATTGGGATTTAGATAACAATTACGTGTAGTTAAATATCCAATGTAGCCATTCACGTAACAGCAATAAAAATATGTTCATTGTTAATTTTGCAAATAGAAGATGGGGATAAACAGAAATGTGTGAAATTAGTTGCTATGACTGTGGATTGACTAGAAAAAAAAACTAAATTGCTATAATCTTGTACTCGCTTGAAACCATCATTCAATAGGAATTTCGTAGGCATAGTTTTCACTCCTCAGATCATGCTGCAACTCCTTGTTGTCCTCCTTGATATCTTGCTCGCAGGATTGTTCTTCATTAAATGTGTAGGATTCCTCGAATGTTGATTCCTTGTTCGTTGTTGGAGGATTAATTAAGCTCTCGGCTTCTGTCAGGATCTCCTCTTCGTGAGAAGAGGAGATCCCTACTTTTGCAAGGATCTGAGTGAGTTGTTCCAAACTTAAACTCATTGTTAAATCATCTTGAAAAAGGGATACTTATAGCACCCAAATGTAAATGAAAAAGTTAAATCAAGACTCTTCCTAAAACAAATTAAAAAAAACACTGTACAGAAAACAATTACTCTTCACAGTTGCGAAAAAAACAAACTTGTTGAAATTGAAATTCGCACTTGCAGGATTGAAACACTCATTGTAGTAATTGAAATTCACTCTGTAGTGTACGCTTGCAAAAAGTTAATCAAAATAAACTCCAATCCATCGTGCTTCCCTGGCAACGGCACCAAAATGTTAGGCGAAAATATTGTCGTTTAATTTCGTTGTAGTATTTTCCCAACCATTTAATTTGTCAATCTAAGGTTCGTAGGCTTACGAAGCACATGCAAAGTATATGCAGGATTGAAGCGAAATTAATCTAATCTAACCCCTCATGAAACTAAGACTAATCTAATATAACCCCCTTAAGATGAAACACGCAATTGCTAATCTAATGCTGGAAGCTGAAACACACGGCTGAAAGTAAGTTGCATAAAAGAAAGACAACATATGAAAAGCAACGAGACAACACATGTAAGCTCACATTAACAACAAAGCAATCTTAATTTACATCACAAGCATCAATGACAAATCATGAAAGCATTATGAACAAAAGCTAAGAATTCCCTTCTCCATATTACAAATTCAATACTAACTTGTACCATCTACTATCTCTTCTCCTAATCTACCTTCCCCAAATGAAGAGAGAGCACTCTCTTTTATACATGAATTTATTTGAGAAGGAGATAACCATCTCATACTGACAGATCCATTATTCTCTCAACCACTCTCAACTAATTCCTATTATTACAAGATATGATCCCTTCAAATCCTCCACATGTCTCTCGCAAATTCTCCACATGTCTCTCAAAAATCCTAGATAGGATATGCCAACCAAATCTCATGATCTTCTCCTTGGAATAGTCTTTGAATAACTATCTCCTTAATATGGTGGAGGAGATATTCTATAAGTCTTTTCTTTGAATTAATCCTTCACATATTCCTACACATTACAAAGCTCATCCATACTTGAAATATTAGTGAAAATCAAGTTAATTTCTAACATTTAATCACAAATTCCCTTTTAATACTAAAATGAATAAAGTGGAAAATAATAAGGTGAAACCCAAATATATGTATGGAAATGGTATAATGAAAGGTTAATGGGGCGATCAAATGTGAGCAATAGCGAAAGGTAAAGTGGATGAAAATATGACATTTTTTAGTCTCAACACGTGGCACTATCTTTCAGAGTCCGTAACAAGCTATAGCAAGTAAGCTTCCACGCAACACTCTCTCTCAAAGTCTGTAACAAGCTCAATGATGGACTTATGAAAAAGGAGAAATGCTCAACACATGCATTCGCAGCAAAGTTTCTCCATGCACAAGACGACGTCAGGTGCTATCCCAGTGCACCAATATATATAGCTTTTCCCCAAGTATTATGCCCTCCCAATCAAATCTCCAATCAATTCATAAATCCCTATGATTTAGGATCTTGTCTAGTTGTTGAGTTTTTAGATTGGATTTGATTGTAAATATCTCTCTTTCTTGCTTACAAATGTTCTCTTGTGCCATGGTGGTGTCCCCTCATGTTACTAATTTCTCCAAGTGTCTTTTCCTTTTATTAATAATAAAATAATAGTTTGTTGTGCAAAATGTCACCCACACCTCTTGTGAGTATTTTCGATTTTTTAATTAGCTCTTACAAAAATAATTGTTTTCGAAATTATTTTCATAAATTTAAAAAATAAAATAAAATAATACTATCTTGGGGGCATTACACAATCTAATAGAGTCCTCTGCTCCCTCTTATTAAGTTATTTCTCTCCTTTTGTAACCTATAAATGACCATACAACTCTATCCAAAGGATTGGGAACAAATAAGGTTGTTCACATATTCTTCACCATATTTGCACAAGATACACCTTCCTAGGCCCAACTTTATTATCTTTCGAAAATTATTTCAAGTTGGGATTTTATTTTCTAGAGCTTACCAAAGAAAATAATTTGCTTTCAAAGGACATCATAGCTTCCAAACTGTGGACCGCCACTAAGATCTTTCTCCCACAAAGCCTTCTTCCAATGATGCCTTGCAATTCATTCTTGTGCCGCCTAATTTTTTGACCACTTGAACAAATCAAGAAGCATTAAACAATAAGCTTCTCACATACTGGTTCCACCCTTCAACGTTCCCCCCTTACAAACTCCTAATATCATATGATGTTGCATATTCCAAGGACATAATTCCTAAAAGATGGAGATCTCTTAACAACTCCTTAGGCAATCTAAAGTTGCCTTTGCATATGTTCTAAGGGTCTTCCCCTATCCTCATTCTATTCCCTAATCCAATCTTCCATGCTAACCACTTCCTTACCAAGGGAAAGCCTTTCACTAAAGCTTTTCAAGCTATGCATCCAGCACTTGCATTATTCCTTTATTGTTTGAATCACTCTGTTATAGACTATTTTCCCAAGTATCTAAGTTCCATGACCTTTCACCATAGTCTATAGAAAATTTTCCATAAACTTTTTGCAGCAAGAGCTAAACTAAATTAATGCATGTGTTTTTAGGCCCCAACCTCCCACTGCTTTCAAGTTTGCTACTTTATTCCATTTGACTAACATAGTTCCTTTTTCCCTCTTGGGCCAGTCCAAAAAACGTTGAAGCATATTTTCCTGGTTTTAGTTTGAATTCCTCAGGGATATAGAAGATGGCCATCTAGTAGTTATGAGTGCTTCATAATACTACCTTGAACAAGACTAGTTTGCCTCCTCTAGATGACCATGTTTTACACCATAGAGAAACCCTAGCTTCAATTTTGTTACAAAACGACATCCAATCTTCAAACCTACAGTTAATAGGGTTTATGTTAAAACCAAGGTGCTTTAACCCATGATCTAAATTACAACAATTCATAGGAAACACTTTTACCATTTGAACTTTTTCTCCCTTAGACACCTCATCAAGCATCATTGAGGACTTCATCATGTTGATTTCTGTCCCCATGGCCTTGCAATATATATCCAAATTTTCTTTGGTACTTCTTTACTCTCTTATAAACCCAAAAACAATCAAGATGTCGTCTACAAACAACAAACGACACATGGCCATATCATCGCAAATTTTCACTCCTTTTACTAACCCTCTTCTCATTGCATCCTTGAACAACATACTCAAGCCTTCCACCATTGGAATAACCAGGGAAGGGGGAGAGAGAGCATCCTTTGTGCAACTGTTTACCAGCATTGAAAAAAATTGCAGGTGACCCATCTATAAGAACAACAAAAGACGCATATGAAAGATAACCTAGTTTCCGTTGCATACCATCACATTTAAAACATAACTGCTCATATCCATTTCCATTTCAGACATAACTGCTCATATCCATACCATCACATTTGCATATTAACAATTGAAACACGTATATGCTTACAATAACATTATGATTTGGCCTTGATCCATTGTCATGTGGATTTATAGGGTGTAAGAGGAAATAATTTTAATGCGTGGACTATGTTTTTTTATCCACTTGGAGACTCCTAATTGACCCAATCAAGCCTCGATGTGAGTTACTGCTTAACTTGAGATCATACAGTAAACTAGTTAGTTATTTCATTTGCAGTGCACACATGCTACATTTGACATTAATTTTCTACCTTTTATATACAAATATGGAACGATGTTTAGTGATGCGAAATCAAATTCAAACAGATGTGGGAAGCTTATGTTTTGCTAAATGGAAAAAGCAAATGCGAACGTGGTCCACTTAGCTACTCCAACTACTCCAAAGCTCCTACATTTACTCACTTCAGTCAGGTTTGCTCAGCTAAGTAGGAGTTTTAGAGAAAAAAAATCCAACTGAAGTGTTCTACGTAGTTCCACTTGGAGCAGAGTATTGGAAAGTGATAACAAAATGATTGGCGACGTAGTCTATTTGTGCATTTATTGGAGTTTAGATAAAGCAATAATGTTCAATGTTTAAAATTGTATTCTCAAACTATTTTCCAAGACACAACACTATATCACAAATTTTGTACTATATGTTAAAGGGGTGTTTTATTGAAATTACATTTTTGCTATTTTTTGCTTTAACAAGTTTGCTCTGTTGTTATCTTTTGGTGCTCATTTATTTCTGTATTTTGTATGGACACATGTTATTTTTAAAATCCCATGAGGAATCGGTTTACTTGATTAAATTAATTCGATGTGTTAAATTAAGAAGAAAAAACAAATTCAAGTTATGCTTTATTAAGTCAATCAAAATGATGTAAGATCAAATAATTGTTGATTAATTGCACAAAATATTTGCCTTTAATTGTAGTCTATGGGAGATGATGGGCCTCTCTTCTCCCTCTCAATATCTTTGGCCAATTTAGTTTTATGAGTCTCCCTCGCCACCTAAAAATAATAAAAAAACTATGTAGACGCTATTGTGAAAGAACCAGCGACCATCTTTGACATTAATAACATCACATTCGCAACCAATTTAGAAAATAAATATGAGCCATACATTTTTATAGGCATACTGTAAGAAGTTTTTTTAGACATTTTGATAGATGCTCTAGTAGTTGTTGTAATAAGAGTCGTTTGGCGATTGGGATAGTTTTAGTGCACATTCTTGTTCATGAGCGACAGTTGCAATTGTCAACATGGTTGGTTAGACTATTGCAATGGTTGTGTCCATCGAGTGTTGGATGGTGTGTCAACACGTCCACTTTGGGGAGTTGGTTAAGAATTTCGCCAATTATAAAAGGAGGATGCGAACCAAAGGCATATCATCCAGGTAGAGCTAAGAGATTGGGGTAAACAACACTTTGTTGAAGAGGTTGTTGCAATAGCGTAAGTAATTGAAGACCAAGATGTATAGGACGCAGACTTGTGGGTGCGTCAAGGCTCAATCGACGAGCAAAGTGGTGACGAGCAGCTTGTGTTCTCTTCTGCAAAAGAGGCGCAGCAATGGGCAGACTCATTTGTGGACTTCAACAATGATATCAACGTTGGGCACCTGACTTGGGTGCCCCCTCTCTTGTATTGTGTTGTGAATGCTTACTTATGCTAATGTGAATGTATAATAAGTATTGGCATGATTGTTGGATGCTTGTTATAGATCTAATGTTTGCGGTCTGGCAACAGAGTTATGGGCAGACTCTAGACGAGGAGGTGTAGTCTACTTGTGAGTAGTCACGGCCAGGTCAAGCCCCAACGACAAAATCAAGGCAACGTTGCACGATGGACAAGGGGGGCCCGAAACCGATCGATTCAGGCACAAGCTAGCATGAAATCTACGCTTCCCTAAAACTTCTTGCAAGTATTGATAAGCGTTCTATAGTTGTTGTAACCCAAGGAGTTAGCTCAAGCGGTTGTTACCAATGTCATTGGAAATTTGGCTAGTTTCGTGGCAGCAAGTGCTCGATTCGAATCCCCCTAGGTTCTTGCACTAGTCTATGCCAATGAGCGTTTACTAGGGATGGGGGGGGGGGGATCCTCACGAAGTTTTCCTTGGAGAATAAGGTTCTACAACCTTTATGTAAATTATGCCACCATAGCCTTACATGAAGGATTTTCCTTGCCACTGTATCGGTTTGGTAATGTACACTCGACACAACATCGTGTGATTCTTCAACGTGTCCCATCTTTCATGTTAAAAGACACATCTCCTTGAGATACCATTAGATCCCAATCTGTATAATTGCCAATTAGTCAATGTGTGGCAGGAAACCTTCACAACGACACTTATTTATGTTTTTGCATGTCCAGGGGTACACGACAATCATGGAAAAGCTATATCTCCACTAGATCCTCCACGAAATGGATGAATTTGAATAGATATGAATCGGAAGGGTCATCATCTATACTCATCGGTACTTCTCTCGACTTGATTTTCAACAAACAGTCTAGATTGACACGAGACTCGCATGGCTTTCTTATCCTCCAAAAGTTGAATCCTTGGAAGAATGGAAACCATATGTAGATGCGGTCATGACGCACTAGCTTGTTCACAAGAGACTTGAGTGTACAACGATCAATATATATAATAAAAGTGTTTCATGGTAGGTAATGCCAAACCTTATGCAAAGAGTGTCATTACAGGTCCTCCCACCTCTATCAACAGATAATTCATTTTCACCTTTTTTAATTATTTATATACGCAGTAACGTGGATGGTCTATATTTCCCTCTCTGTGTTGAGTAAGATGGCACCAACAAAAATATGTGTGGCATCGACTTGCACATCAATCTATGTGTTCCAATCAATAATCCTTATAATAAGAGCTTTGACTAGTTCTTCATCGATAGCTTAAAGCATTCTTGCCATTGGTTTGAAAATAAAAACTCTGCAAAATCCTTCGAGTGAAGTGCATAGACCTTATAAACCGGTGTTATAATACCACTCTCTGACCTCCCTATAGTGTCTTGCGTTCCCCCCAACAAGATTCTAATTTGTTATCGGTTTGTTGGTGCCCCAAGGTTTAAGAAGATCTTGATCTTAGCCATCCCATCATCCAGACCATCTTTGCATCCGACATGACCTATTAGGATGCCTATGTTGCAAATATGATCTTCTTTGTATTCAACGATAACTTCATATATCCACGACCTTTGAGCACTAACATGAAGTGATGGACATGGTCTTTCATACATGGTGTAATCGGGGTAGGCTAGCGAGTTTTTACACATAAACCCTTGGAAATTAATACCGCAATGAGTGAAAATGAGCCCCATTCAGTTACAGTGTGGTGGGGTTTTATTGAGCCCAAAAAATCCCACATTTCCCTGGTCCACGATTTTGGGAAGCCTTCTCCTCGGCAACACGCAAAGTACCTTGGGCATTCCCAACCCCAATGCACTTTTATGTCCCGAAGTTGAAGCAATCAAGCATTTGTGTTGGTTTTCCCGTATGCTAAGTCGTAGCGAGAATGGGCCTTGAACCCATTTTAACAGCCCCTCTGCATGTCTATAACCTAGAAGTATGCTCCCCTTGTTAATAAACTCCCGTGGGCAACGCAATTTCACGCAACACGACAGTTTGAAGATTGCATTTGTGATATGGAAGAAACTAAATGGATGGTTTTAAAAAAAATGTTCATTTCAAAAGTTTACCTAGGATGGTGAAGCTTTAACCTTTGCACACATTTGCTTGCAAATCCAAGTCCAAACAAGGAAGTTGGACCTTGAGGCAACACATCTCACGCCGCTTGTAGAATGCTTGGGGGTGGTTCCATGCACAGTGAATCGGGTTCTCCTGGAGATTCATTGCCCCGTTGATTCTACCTACTCTCACGGATAAGGTAGTGTGTTGTGCACGGAACAAGCCACGCAGTTCGAGAACTCAATGAGCATCGAAGCAAAAGTGGTGAGCAGCACCACTAACCACCCCTTTCTCAGCCCAAGGGTGATAGGTTCCATTTGAATGGAGAAGCACCTTTAGCAGCAAAACGATGATGGACGGGACCTTGCTCTAGTATTGGCGAGCCAGCCCCGCACCCAGATCATGGTGAGCCTCCTTCCATAGACGGAATTTGTTTTTTTGCTTAATCTTGATGTCTATGTTTACTATGACCAGCTGGCCATCAGATTTTGATTTTGCTCTCTATGCTTTGGCCTATTGCCATATGAATGCTTTTTATTTTGGACTTGTAAATCCCTAGGGGCTTGGAATTTATAGTTTGTGGTATCCCCCTTGGCCTCCGCAAGTCACCGAGCTTTGCTTATTGTGGTTTGCTTACGCAATTAATTAATTGATTTTATTAAGAGTTTAAAGCAATGATTGTACTAAGGAAAGGATGCAATGATCGTATTGCCTTTCAAGGAAACCCGAGTAGTCTCCTCCCGAGGATAAGTTAGACTATGTTGTCTTGATTTTGGATCCAACGGTGGCCCTTGCCGAAGGACCGCATCGTTAGGTGGTTATGGGCAATGAACGCACAGTTTTGGTTCCAAGTGTGGCTCCCATCTAAACGCATATATGGAGGCAACTACTCCCATATGCTTGCTTAACGATCAACTCTATTGGAGTTGGAGAGGATTTGGAGATGGATCAATGGTCTAACTACCAAATGCATGTTTGAAGAATGGGCCATATACGATACATTTTCTTAACAAGCTTCATCTTATAAGGATGGATGCTTATAATTATTCACCCAGATTTAACATTGTACAAAACATGATTGACACAATTCAATTTGGTCGGTCGCCCGCTCTTTGGCCAAGAAGTCGTGAGTGAGGGGTATCTAGTAAGCCAAATTAACCCATATGCTTTCCTCGGGCCTACTATGATTGTTGTGTGTTTTGGGCTACATTGACAAGGGCGAGTACAAGCCACGGACAAGACTTTTGAGGTCTATAATACCTACCAACTTTCGCTGACCGAAAAAGCGTCTTCGAACTTACAGGATATAACGATAACGAGGAAGGATGGAATTGTAGAGAGAGCATGGGTGTATTTCATTTCATTTTTGGAATAGCTGAGTTATATCCCACATGCGTAGTGGGGATGGAAGTAATGAAAGGGGTGGGGATAAGTAGGGAAAACGAAAGCCTGAAAAACATACTTACCTGGGCGGGGTCGATCGATGATCAGCAAGGTCGATGGCCTAGGAAGGCCACCTCCATTGCACTTGGGAGGGGGGTCTACCTAGCATCTCCCACTGAGGAGAGTGCACGTCATAATTTGTGGCAGCGGAGGCTCGCGTTCGCGCGGCCTCCACAACAAGCAGAAAGAAAACCAAGTTGAATGACACAGCAGCGAGCTTCCAGAGCAAAACTCTAGCAGCGAGTCTAGTTGGTTCGTGGTCACATGACGACCTTTCGTACGGTTCTTCAATCCAGTGAGATTGACCTGCCAGTAGTTGAGTTCCTGTTCCTTAATCCAATGACCTGCCAGTAGTTGAGTTCCTGTTCCTTATTCCAATGACCTGCCAGTAATTTAGAGCAGGGCAACGATCAAGAAGATGCGATTCAATTTTGGAATGGGAGGCATTGGTATTCTCTTTTCGCTCTGCGTTGCGTCAGAGAGAGCCATTGTTATTGTAATCCTTTTCGTGCGAGAGAGCGAATGCTGGTCGCGCACTCAGCAGTTCAGCTCGGCTGATTGATTGATTCTGCAATGCTACACAACTAGAATTTAGTGTTTGTTTTCAAAACAGTGTTTGTTCTTAGTTGTCTGCTGCGTTGTAGTTACCGTAATTAGGGATATGGTCCCCTGTACATTTAACTCCCAAAAGCATATTGTGAGATCTTCCTCTGTGGGGGGGGGGGGGTTGTTTGTTAAAATTCGTGGTTTTATCTCCCGCAGACCAAGACCAAGACCAATGGTGCTATTATTTTCCCGTTGGCATTTTATGGTATTCAAAATACCAACTTATAATGTGGTTGTCTTCGAAAGGGTTCCCAGTCAACCCTCGTATGTGAAGTCGACAACAACATCCACTGTGAATCAGCCTCCACGCAAAAACTAGATCAAATTAGACAGCGAGTCCACTAAAATAACTACAGGGCCAATGCCAGGACTTGCTCACTACAGTATGTTATGTTCCGCTCCAGGCTAGTTGGTTAGGATGCTCGGCTATGGCTATCACCCGAGAGTACTCTTCTTCTTGTTCTTTGTTTGCTCTGTGTGAGAGAGTGTTCACTGAAGTCATCCACATTGATATATTATATTTATTATTCTCCTCTCTTCTGTCTTATATAAACATAAGAAGACCATTATTAACAGCGTGGGAATTTGGAAAACAGAGCACCCCTCAAACAGAACAAAAATGAAGGTGAAGGTTACAGCATTGTAATCCCCCGTTTTTTCAGTTTACTTGTAGTTGTTGGTGCATACAATTGACAACGCCTGTCAATATATCTCAGCCTTCCTTACGAATTTATGTCTGATATATCTCAGCCTTCTTTATAAATTACTTCTGATAATACACTAGACTGTCTGCTCCGTTGTAGTCTAGTTCTTCTTTGTGTGTCTTTTTGTTCTATAATAGCTCCCAGGTGTCAAAAAAGAACTCTTGTGTTTCTTTGTGTCTTCTTGTTCTATGACTCCCAAGTGTCGAAAAACCAAGGAAATTGTTCTGGTCCTAAAACTCCCTGGTGCTTGCAGTTGTGTTATCCCAAGATTCCCTGGTGCTAGTAGTTGTGTTAATAAGTCTGACGCCAAGGCAAATGTTTTTTGTTTGCACGTCTTCTTGTTGTAAAACTCCGTGGTGCTTGTAGTTGTGATTTTTCGGGAAAAAATTATATATTCACTATTTCAAGGAGTCCAATTTAAACATACACCACAATCTATGTGAGAGCATTCAGAAAAAGCTATTTGGTAACGCCAAAATCTAAATCTACATTGCAATGTGAGATATTCACTATTTCAAGGAGTCCAATTTAAACATACACCACAATCTATGTGAGAGCATTCAGAAAAAGCTATTTGGTAACGCCAGAATCTAAATCTACATTGCAATGTGAGCATTCAGAAAAAGCTATTTGGTAACGCAAGAATTTAAATCTAAACCGCAATGTGCACGCGGCCCATTTAGAAAATCCTATTTGGGAACGTCAAAACCTATTTAAAAATGGGCCTATGATGCTCTTGTTCTACTTCCAAAAAGTCCAGTTACTACATACATCAAGAAGATTTTCCATATAATACAAAAATATCAAGTGGCTTAAAATTTGCCCTATGTTTTAAACCAAAGCAAGGCTGGATTTGATACCAGAAACCTTTTCTCTTAACTCTCGTTCATTAAGAATCCCTTTCTCCAGCCATAGGGCTTAGCTTCATAACTGGTCTGCCAGGATGTTGGATTGTCTATATACATGTGCAAATGGTATATATTCAAATCTCACTTTAACCTACAATATATCTTCAAATCTCACTTCAACCTACAAGAACTGGTTCACAATATGCTCCAACAATAAGCTATTTAATTTGCATATATGGTTTTCCCAAACTGTTATCAACTTCTCCCCAAATATTTGTAATCTTTTAGGTCATTGTTTTTAGTTTTCTTCAGTAAAAGCCACATGGCATCAAGTCTTGCTTGTTTAATAGTGCTTGGCCCTACTGCAGACTTTAGCCCAGGTGGCATCAAGTTTTGCTTGTTTAACAGTGCTTGGCCCTACTGCAAACTTTGATTAATTATGTGTTGTTGATTCAGATATAAAATCGCTCCAGCCCCACACATCCCTCGGACACCTTGGCATGCCCCCATCAAAATACCCCAACCCTATTTGTAATACCCCCATGACATTACTTTTATTTTTCATGTTTTGAAAAATTAATATTTTTATTATGTAATGAGTTATGAAACTCAAATGACATTTGCACAAACAAACATTTTTATTTAATTATTAATAAAGAAAATAACACTTGGAGATCTCAACTACATGAGGGGACACCAACCATGGCACCAAAGAGCATGTGTAAGCAAGCTAGAGTGATTGATACCAATCAAATCCAATCCAAAGCTCAACAACCAGACAAGATCCTAAATCATAGGGATTTAGGGATCTGATTAGAGATTTGATTGGGATGGCATAAGACCTGAGCAAAGCTATTTATATGAGTGCACTGGAATAGCACAGGACGCCGTGTTGTGCATGGAGAAACTTTGTTGTGAATGCATGCATTGAGTGTTTCTCCCGTTTCATAAGTCCATCACTTAGCTTGTTGCGGACTCTGGAAGAGAGTGCCGCGTGGAAGCTTTCTTGCTGTAGCTTGTTACAGACTTTGGGAGAGAGTGCCGCATGGAAGCTTTCTTGCTGTAGCTTGTTACGGACTCTGGGAGAGAGTGCCGCGTGGAAGCTTTCTTGTTGTAGCTTGTTACGGACTCTGAGAGAGAGTGCTGCGTGGAAGCTTTCTTGTGTAGCTTGTTACGGACTCTAAGAAAGAGTGTTGCGTGGAAGTTTACTGGTTGTTCTAGTGTGCAAGGTGGTGATCCAGCTCGGGGCTGGAGTTGGGATCGTAGTGGTTTTTGCGGTCCTCTCCTATGGTTGGGAGGAACTAATTCTCCAAGTACTTTTTCTGCATTGTCTTCAAGTAGGTGACTCCAATCTCCCTTATAATTGTTGTGTTTTCTTTTATTTTGCAAAAATTTCTGGTGTACTATTTTGGGGTTGTTACATTATGGTATCAGAGCCCAAGTTCAAACACTCGACCTTAAGGGCTCTTCACATGTGTTCCAAATCCATGAGATTTGTTTATGAGTGAAGAATTACTGAGATAGATTGTTCTATAAAAATTGATAATTACAATCGAATTCAAATCTCGCATATGATTTCAATGCTTCTGTGGTATGCAATTAATCCATAGAAAATGTGTTTGATAAAAAGAAATAGATCAAATTCTCTGCATTTAATATCTAATTATAAATCCTTTTTGTGTATATGTTTTTTTTTTACTCATTTGTGTTTTTGGATTCTAGATCCTTTCTATGCGTTTTTAGATATGCAAAAATTGATGTGAATAATTGCATTGCCGAGTTAACGTGAAATGGAAGGCGTATAATCAGTATCGTAATGAACTATTTTGATTTTATATGGTATGTTATGAGATTTTACTAAGCCGTCGAATTCTATTATGCTTATTTTTTTAATTTAGTTTTTTGGGTATGTTACAATGTGGTATCAAAGCATGGTTCAAACACTAGGACCATAAGCTTATTATTTGTTTAAAGGGTTTGCTTATTTTTTAGGCTTTATATAGTTTAATTTGAGGTTTATGATTTTTGTAAGATTTTCTGATTCCGTTAGATGTCAGTGTGATACTCTGTGCTAAAATTGGAATTGATAGATATTTTGGCATAGATTTCTAATTTATTCGGATGGAGTTTTGCACTTGCAATGGGGGTTTTGTGGTAAGTTGTGTTTTCTGTTGTCACCAAGGTTAATATAATTTGTAAACAATTCCAATATGGGGATATGAGATATTTAATTTATACAATTGTGTCTTTTATGACCCTATAAGAATGTGAATGGGAACCAATGTCCTCCAGTCTATTCCATCCATTGAAATGGGTTACGTTTGACTGTAAAAATGGAAGCAGGAACTTTTGTTCTTTGTAAAATTGTGCTTCCTTTAATTGAATTGGGTATCTTGTTAATCTTTAGGATTGCATATTACCTTCAAATTGGTTCCTTCCCAACTCTATAAGAATGTAAAGTAGAAGCGCTATGAGTGGTTTTTTGTGATTGTCAAAAATTACACCTGAAATTTTGCCCTTCTGTCGACTCGTTGTCTACATTTTAATTATGGAGAAGACCTCTGTCGTTTAATTTCTTTCCTGTGATTTAAGCCTGGAAAGTATCTTTGTATACATGTTGATCCTTGTCAATCCACGGTCTGTGGTTCTAGATATGGAAAAGACCGCTGTTGTATTGAATTTCTGCCTGCTATCTAGATTTGGGGAGACCATAAATCCCTTGACAATCCATTGTGTGCTTTGATATGTGCTCCAAACCATGCATTTACCATCTCTACCCTCGATCGGTGTGAGTATGCTTGATAATACTTGCATGGTCTACAATGGATATGTATAACATATGATTGTAATACTTTAAACTCAGACACGATCTAAGTCTATGGTTGATGTTTTAAACTCAGATCCAATCTATGGGATGAGTATAACCCGAGTCTGCGTGGATCTAGACTATGCAATCATTTTCCACTTATTTGCTTCCTTTTGTGCTTTAAACTCTACATTCGTTTCCATTTGTCTGCCTGGATTTGGGATCTAAACTCTGAAGATATTTTTCCAATATATGCGTTGATCTAAAACTCTCCAAATGATGTATGATCTAACGATGTAAACGTTTCTGAGTGTCTACGTGGATATAGTTTGCAACCAATCTAAGTCTGGGTCGATTACCAAATCGATTTTTTATCTATAGAATGATATAAAACTATAAATATAGATCCGATCTGCATATTATGAATGTATGATTGATGTTTCTTTTTAATCAAATATTTTAGTTAGGGTTTATTGGAATTAGAACGATACTTGATTTGCAAATGCACAATTATTGTTGGACATTACCTTGCTGATTTAATATGGAACGAAAATATATATAGAATACCAATCTGCCGAAACTATTTCTTTTTCTAGAAAAAATATATACCTCGGCGATCTGGATTTACTGCATTTTATTTTATAATCATAGATCTGGGTTTTGTCACTTCCTGTGTTTTGGATCTAGAATGAATGCAGCATTTTTTTGCAAACTTCGGTCAAATCTCTGCATATGGATTCCTAACTTAATAGTTCCGATTTCTACACGGGATTTCATTGTCGGTGTTCCAACTTCCTGTGTCAGTGTTTTTTTGTTAGCACAGACCCTTCCTGGTTATACGATGTTGGATTTTCATCTTTTTCTAGAGCCAACCCCTGCGCTTTTGTATTACGCTTTTTTTTTTCCTAGAGAGTCTGGATGGGAATAAGGGGAGGCATAGAAAGAATAGAAGCAGAAAGCCAACGTGAAAGAAGAAGAGGCCAGGGAAACCATATGCTCGTATTGTGTATCAAGACAAGTAACTCTCTGTGTAATAGATAATGTAATAGTACAGGATATGAAGTTCCTATAGAAAATGCATATGAATTACTATCGAGGGAAGAGACTGAAGAATCTATTTTAAATGTTAAAATGCCTCTGTGGAATTACTACCGGGTCAATTTCTGTTGAGACAGACAAAGAAGTGGATATGACGGAAACAACTTGATACCAATCAAGTTTCTGAGTGGTGGATTTTAACCCAGGAAGGTAAACACCCTTTAAGAATTGCATTGGAGGTAGATTTTATTACATTGTTGATTTATAGTTCCAAATAATGCTAACAGGTTCAATCCTTTAGTGATCCGACTTCTTTTATATAACCAACCCGAGATCTATGGAAATAATTCTCTGAAGGGCAGAGCATTCGCTTCTAAGTATTTATTTTGTTTATTTGTGAAATCTGAAATTTAATTGCTTGTATCGAAATAGACAACTTTGTGAATGCATCCAGTTCATAGTGAAATAATCCATTTCCAGATAAATTATAGGTGTGAGGAAAATTACTCTCTGTTGACAGAGTATTTGGTT
>LPNX011186282.1:227191-397695 GCA_001517045.1 Pseudotsuga menziesii
AGTAAATAAGTTTGAAAGGAATTGAGATCTATAAATAATACAAAGTTATCTATTTTGAAAAGAAAATTGTATTGAAAAGAATTGCATATTTTATACTTTCATTTTGAAGAGGAGTTTATATTTGCATAGTTTATCCATATTAAAACGAAATGTAAAATTTATCCACATTTGAGAGAATTGTAATATATATATATATACACACACATGCAGATAATGTATGTTAAGGATGTGGAGCCGTAAGGATGGGCATACACATTTGAAATAAAATTATAAAACCATGTAGTTTCTTTATATCGATTTGGTACTTCAAATCACATAAAGTTTGGCATATCCATTTGATTAGTAAATGCTCACATTAGGAGGGAAAAAAAACGCTTTTGGTCATGGGTAAATACTTATACTATGGGTATATTATAGATATTGAAAAGAGGATATAAATCGATGTAGATACATTTAGTTGAAAGTAATATATTTAGATAAATGCATGAAGAGTGGAGTTGAGTATGAAGCTAGGCAATGTGATGTATTTGACTTTTTTACCTCAAAATATATAAGGGCTTAACTACGCTGGAACCTATAATGTTATGAAGAAGAAATAATAAGCGTGTTCTCGATATTAGTAAGATGTTGATATCTGCTTGGGTGATATGTAAAATGTTTAGAATCTTAAGATAACGATTGACATGTTTATCTCCTTGTATGTGGAAGAGGAAAGAGTATGGTTACAAGAAAACATGTATGCATTGAAGCATGCTTGATTGCACTACCCTATAGAGATTGTCACGGGAGTTCAACAAAACGTAAAAGTTTCCCAGGATTGGCAAAAAAAAAAGGGTTACGCAGATTAAAACGAACTCCAAGAGAGTTCAATGTTGGGATCACGTATATCGAAAGGTAAAGTCGAAGAAGAGTTCTTTTTGGGAAGATGTTCCAAGCTGGCACCAAGGTATTGTGGACCTTATGAAGTGTTAGCTAAGATAGGGCCGGTAGCCTATCAACTTGCACTTCCGCCTAATATAAAAGTACACGATGTATTTCATGTTTCATTGTTAAAAAATATATATACATGATGCTACTCATATAATTGACTGGGATGTGATTCAGGTAGAACCCGAGGGCGAGTTCCAGCCCGAACCTTTCTGCATTCTAGACAGGAAGGAACGTATGCTCTGGAATCGAGCCATCGTTCAAATAAAAGTGCAATGGAAGCACTTCAGCCCTGAAGAGGCAACTTGGAAAATGGAGGATAAAATGCGGGAAGCATATCCCTCCATGTTTTAGAATGAGCAAGGGAGCTCAGAATAAAAAGAACACCGAGGACGGTGTTAAAAATAAGGGGGGGGGGAGAAATGTAATATCCCCATGACATTACTTTTATTTTTCATGTTTTGAAAAATTATTATTTTTATTATGTAATGAGTTATGAAACTCAAATGACATTTGCACAAACAAATGTTTTTATTTAATTATTAATAAAGAAAATAACACTTGGAGAACTCAATTACATGAGGGGACGCCAAACATGGCACCAAAGAACATGTGTAAGCAAGCTAGAGTGATTGATACCGATCAAATCCAATCCAAAGCTCAACAACCAGACAAGATCCTAAATCATAGGGATTTAGGGATCTAATTGGAGATTTGATTGGGATGGCATAAGACCTGGGCAAAGCTATTTATATGAGTGCACTGGAATAGCACGGGACAGCGTGTTGTGCATGGAGAAACTTTGTTGTGAATGCATGCATTGAGTGTTTCTCCCGTTTCATAATTCCATCACTTAGCTTGTTACGGACTCTGGGAGAGAGTGCTGCGTGGAAGCTTTCTTGCTGTAGCTTGTTACGGACTCTAGGAGAGAGTGCCGCGTGGAAGCTTTCTTGTTGTAGCTCGTTACGGACTCTGAGAGAGAGTGTCGCGTGGAAGATTTCTTGTTGTAGCTTGTTACGGACTATAAGAAAGAGTGTCGCGTGGAAGTTTACCGGTTGTTCTAGTGTGCAAGGTGGTGATCTAGTTCGGGGGTGGAGTTGGGATCGTAGTGGTTTTTGCGGTCCTCTCCTATGGTTGGGAGGAACTAATTCTCCAAGTACTTTTCCGGCATTGCCTTCAAGTAGGTGACTCTAATCTCCCTTATAATTGTTGTGTTTTCTTTGATTTTGCAAAAATTTCTCGTGTACTATTTTGGGGTTGTTACACTATTCAAAATCGGTTTCGGGTTCCTTTAATTCTTTGACTGGATTTTCCTTGGAAGAAGACCAGTTTTTATTGCAAGCACTCCTAATAATATGGGTCACCTGTGGTGGAGTGAAATAGAAACCTTGGAAGGTTGTTTTGTTTCTTGATAACCAAACAAGCCATATCATATAGCAAGACAGGGCCATACAAACCTTTAACTCACTTACCGACAACCCATGAACAAAAACAATCTAATAGAGTCCTCTGCGCCCGCTTATTAAGTTATTTCTCTCCTTGGTAACCTATAAAAGCTCTGACCATAAGACTCTATCCAAAGGATTGGGAACAAATAAGGTTGTTCACATATTCTTCACCGGATTTGCGCAAGATACACCTTCCTAGCCCCAACTTTATTATATTTTGGCAATTATTTCAAGTTGGGATTTTATTTTCTAAATCTTACCAAAGAAAATAATTTGCTTTCAAAGGACATCATAGCTTCCAAACTGTGGACCTCCACTAAGATCTTTCTCCCACAAAGCCTTCTTCCAGTGATGCCTTGCAATTCTTTCTCATGCCCCCTAATTTTTTGACCACTTGAACAAATCGAGAAGCTCTGGACAATAGGCTTCTCACATACTGGTTCCACTCTTCAGCGTTCCCCCCTTACAAACTCCTAATATCATATGATGTTGCATCTTCCAAGGACAAAATTCCTAAAAGATGGAGATCTCTTAACAACTCCTTAGACAATCTAAAGTTGCCTTTGCATCCGTTCTAAGGGTCTTCCCTTGTCCTCATTCTATTCCCTAATCCAATCTTCCATGCTAACCACTTCCTTACTAAGGGAAAGCCTTTCACTAAATCTTTTCAAGCTATGGATCCAACACTTGCACTATTCCTTTATTGTTTGAACCACTCTATTATAGACTATTTTCCCAAGTATCTGAGTTCCATGACCTTGCCCGATAGTCTATAGACAAATTTCCATAAACTTTTTGCAGCAAGAGCTAAACTAAATTAATGCATGTGGTTTTAGGCCCCAACCTCCCACTGCTTTCAAGTTTGCCACTTTATTCCATTTGACTAACATAGTTCCTTCCTTTTCCCCTCTTGGGCTAGTCCACAAAACGTTGAAGCATATTTTCATTTTTTTAGTTTGAATCCCTCAGGGATATGGAAGGTGGCCATCTAGTAGATACGAGTGCTTCATAATACTACCTTGAACAAGACTAGTTTGCCTCCTCTAGATGACCATGTTTTACACCATAGAGAAACCCTAGCTTCAATTTTGTTACACTTTTACCATTTGAACTTTTTCTCCCTTAGACACCTCATCAAGCATCGTCGAGGACTTTGTCATGTTGATTTTCATCCCCATGGCCTTGCAATATATACCCAAATTCTCTTCGGTGCTTCTTTACTCTCTTATAAACCCAAAAATGATCACGATGTCGTCAACAAACAACAAACGACACATGGCCATATCATCGCAGATTTTCACTCCTTCTACTAACCCTCTTCTCATTGCATCCTTGAAAAACGTACTCAAGCCTTCCACCATTGGCATAACTAGGGGAGGGGGAGAGAAAGCATCCTTTGTGCAACCCTTTACCAGCATTGAAAAAAATTGTGGGCGACCCATCTATAAGAACAACAAAAGACGCATATGAAAGATAACCCATTTTTCGTTGCATAGTTTGCAAGTTCGTGCTCATTTGTAACAACAACAATCTTATAAAAATCCAATTCGCTTTGCCATGTGCTCTAGCAAGATCCAACTTAATCACCGCAGTTGGAAGCTTTTGTGTTTTGAGTGAGTGCATGAGTTCTTTAGCAGTTCCCATGGCATTTTGGATTTGGTTATTGGAGAGGAATTTGAATTGCTCTTTAGAGATTGCACTAGACAAAATTGCTTTTAGCCTATTTACAATAGCTTTGAATACCAGTTTATAAACCAAACCGAATAGAGGAACAAACCTAAACTCATTGAAGGAAGCTGGATCCTAATTTTTTGGGATAAGTGCTACGAAATTATGGCACCCTTCTTTTCAACTAAGTGCTACAAAGAATGGTGGATGGGGTATCCTTATGTTTGGCTATTTGGCTGCTATACAGAGGTGTACATACTCTATCTCCTTCCCTTTTAAACCTGTGACCTCCAAAGAATAAACACATATTCTTAATTGTTAGGGCCATTCGAGCTGTAATAATGTTAATGCTAGGATATCATCCATTGGTATTGGTTTGGGAATGGACTTGTTGCATTTGTTTTAGGGCATTTTTCATTGTCTAATCAAGAGAATGAGATCCAACCCGCAATACAGCTGGATTCGGAACGAGATTTACAGTTCACTGATATCATTTTTGTGCATTATCACTTAATTTGGTTTACCATTTTCGTTTGAAACTGAGCAGATGAATAGTGGTGTCAGGCTATCAACCATTCGTATTGGTTTGGGCATGGGCTTCTTGCATTTGTATTAGGGCATATTTCATTGTCTAATCAAGAGAATGAGACTCAGCCTGCAATACAGCTGGAGTTGGAATGAGATTTACAGTTCAGTTTATATCATTTACGTGCATTATCACCTAATTGCTACAGTATATCCAATGATTGGTTTTTACCGTTTTCATTTGAAACTGAGCAGATGAATAATAATGTCAGGCTATCAGGCATCGGCGTTGGTTTGGGCATGGACTTGTTGCATTTGGATTAGGGCATATTTCATTGTCTAATCGAGAGAATGAGACTCGGTGTGAAATACGGCTGGAGTTGGAATGAGATTTACAGTTCAGTTATATCATTTATGTGCGTTATCACTGAATTGATATAGTATATCTAACATTTGGTTTAATATTTTCATTTGAAACTGAGAAGATGAATCAAGTGTATCAAGAAACTTCTGACACGATCTCAGAGATGAATGAATATATAATCTAATGCCTGCGGGACATATATATCTACAGTTACTAAGCATAGGAGTAAAACATCAAAACATGAATACAAGAAAACAGAGAGTAACAAGAGCAAAGGCATTCAAAAACTTTGGACTTGAATTCACAATAATAATATAACCCTGGCATATTTCTGTGGGTTTTTAATAATCTGGACTTTTCTCATGCAGGGTAAGCTTCTAAAAAATGTTTACTCAAATTGTTTATGTCAAAATCATTGTTGTTTCCTCGTTATAGGGAGCTCTATATCGCATCTTTGTAACCGCTCTAAACCATACTTGCTCTTAATGCTCTGTTATTCACAAATATTACAAGATAGCAGCAAGCTATTGTATTATAACTTTATTATGTTTGTGCTTAGGATGATCTAACTTGTTCCTTTCATGCTAGGTGTTTAGTTGTGGTTTGGGTTCACTAGCTTGGTCAGCTACTCGATTATGGTTAAAGTTTACTGGCCTGATTAGATTAAAGAGCTTTATAATTGGGGCCATGGGAGCTCAGTCAGAGTCTAGACTAAAATCATCACTGTTGGTGTTTTGCAATGGTGGGTTGTTTGATTTATTTGATTACCTTGTCTAGTATTTTTATTTCTTTGATATTTCAGTGATATGTTCTTTCCATGGATGTTCATATTTCAGTTATATGCCCCTCTATCTGACTCAGTTATTTTGAAGTGATGAGCTTAATTGCATCTTTCAGGACGAATTCCTGCCCCAAGTTTCAACTGCCTCGAGATTTTTCCTACCCCAAGTTTCAACTGCCTCGAGATTTCTGTTTAGAAAGTTATTCGCAAAATTTGCCTCACAGCAATTGAACTAAGTGAATTAGTTGATTGCAATGTTTTACCAATATTTGTAGATCATCTATCACCAAGTCAGAGAAACCTATGAAGATTTATGTGACCAACCTCGAGGCCTGGGGGGTTTTGTTTTTTGGAGAGAGCTCCCGATTGTTTGTATCTCCTCTGTCTCCGTATCTATATTAATTTCATTATCGATCATCTTGGGAATTAACTTGATGATCTTCATGATATCCCCATCTTTATAAATGTTTTTAAAATAATCTCTTCCCACTTCAGCCATCTCCTTGAATGTTCACTCTAATGCCATCAAAATTATTGATTTCCCGAATAGTACTTATGTTCCTTCTATGGAAAGCAAACCTATGAAAAAACTTGGTAATCCCATCACCCTCTGAGATCCAAATGGCTCTGTGTTTTAGCCTTCAATCAAACCTGTGAAAAAACTTGGTAATCCCATCGCCCTCTGAGATCCAAATGGCTCTGTGTTTTAGCCTTCAATCAAACCTGTGAAAAAACTTGGTAATCCCATCGCCCTCTAAGATACAAATGGCTCTGTGTTTTAGCCTTCAATCAAGTTCCTCTTCTTCTTCAGTAATCAAGTATTTCATTTTACCTTCAAGTTCCTCTTCTTCAGCAAAATCCAGTATTATTTCATTTTACCTTCAACTTCTTCAACAAAATCCAGTATTATTTCAGTTTACCTTCAAATTCTACGTTGTTATCTAGCCCACATTGTAGCTTCTTCAAATTCTACGTTGTTATCTAGCTTGCTTCTTCCACATATCCTTGAGATCCTTCCTTTTTATTGCGCCGAGAGGCGCTCTACAGCCCAGTATGCGAGAGATCGTGTAACCTTACGTAACATTATGTAACATTACATAACCATATTTTTATCAATAACAAATAATTTTTTTAATTATAGGCTAAAATAAATGTCGGCCAGAAAAACCACCTAATATGGGGAAGATGTTGTAATATTCCTACCTAACAAAACAATCAAAAAGTAAAAATTTAATTATCCGTTAAAAAAATGGAAGATGTTGTAATATTCCTACCTAACAAAACAATAAAAAAGTAAAAATTAAATTATCTGTCAAAAAAATGTGGATCAGGAAAAAAACACAATATGGGGGAGATGTTGTAATGTTCCTACCTAACAAAATAATAAAAAATAAAAAATTGAATTATCCGCAAAAAAATGTTGGCCTTGCACATGGTTTAAAAACCATGTCCACATGGTTTTAAAAGCATTTGCAAGGCCTTCTAAACAACCCATGGTTTTATTGTACATGGTTTAGGAGGGCCTTCCAGATGGTTTTAAAACCATGTGCAAGGCCTCCTACACAACCCATGGTTTTATTGTACATGGTTTAGGAGGGCCTTCCAGATGGTTTTAAAACCATGTGCAAGGCCTCCTACACAACCCATGGTTTTATTGTACATGGGTTAGGAGGGCCTTGCAAATGGTTTTAAGACCATGTGCAAGGCCTTGCATATGGTTTTAAAACCATGGGGAAATGTTGTAATGTTCGTTTCTAACAAAATAAAAAATAATAATAAATACTATATGTCAGCCATAAATAATATTAAATAATAATAATAATAATAATAATAATGTATGTGGAACTTAATTAAAAAGATATCAATGGATACCTAAGAAGAGATTTGATCCCTCTCGGCGCTTGATAGAACCTAGGATTTGGATCTACGTTGGTTTTTTAAGCAAAAATTTGACCCCACATTGTAGCTTCAAATTTTACCCTTCTCATATTTTTCGCAAATTCCCAGTACTAGTGTCTCTAAAGAATGAATGCCAGATATAATATATTCCATAGAATGAAGAAAAAGTGAAATTGAGAGCGAACGAGCGAGCGAGAGTCTACAGCTCTTGGGACGAATGACGAATTGTTTCTAATGGCGCTAGTAGGAAAAAGCAAACTCAATTCACTCCATCCAACGAACCAACAATTCATCAACCAATTCCATCCAAACACGCAGTTCCTCCCTTGATTTGTGTTGAGTGTTGTTGGGGTGTGCCAGGCTAGTGCTGTAGTGCAACGCACAAGCGACGCCCGAGAGCCCCAATAGCAAGCTATTGTAAGTGGACCCTCTCCCTAAAAAAACACATTTAATATCGTGTGGTTCTATGAACCACGTATCAGATATTAAACTGATAAGAATAGATACTACACTTGATCTTAGCCAAAAGGCCGAGAAAGGTATGCTTTTCTCTTTCAACTCTGCACCTTTTCTATTACCCCCCTCTCCGTTATCTTACTTATTAATGCATGTGGTATATATATCATTTATATTTTTTTTTTAAACAAGCCATTTCAATATTTTTTCTTGCTTTCCAATAATACTTCAATTTTGAGCGGCCAATCTCTTCCCTCTCTTTTACATGAGCCTCCTCATAGTATCCAACTATTTTTCACTCAGGTATCCCATGCACCAAAATGAATGAAACACTCGGGAATAGAGTCGACAACGAGGGACATGTGCGTTATCATTGAAAGTTCGCCCAAGCCTATGTCCAAATATATGACAAGTGGGGATGAGTCATATGAGGTCCAAATTACTCATGTTTTTTTATAAAAAAGCAAAAAGTTGAGAAATATATAGAAACTTTTCGAATATTGAAGGCAATGCGTGTACGCGAGTTCCATATTACTAATAGTAGATACAGAATAAGATCTAAAGTGAGAATGTTTTTTCCCACCAACATGGAGAGTGTCATTAAATAGCAGAGACAAAAGATCTAAAATGAGAATGTTTTTTCCCACCACCATGGAGAGTGCCATTAAATATGCAAGTCAAACACAAAGAAAACAATTCAGTTAGTAACAACAAAGGTGGGATCGATGAGATCAAATATGAACATAAGAATATTTGACATATTTTGGTTTGACAAGTAAAATGCCAACCGAAAGTGAGTAAATGACACCTAAATCAACGAAAGTTAGCTCGACCGGCAGAAGATCGATAGGATGTAAGTCTATGAAATATAAGAAGATAAGTGATAATGGCCACGCATTAAAGTACAAATATCAAAGAAAGCGGTCAAGTTCAAGTAATATATGAGGTCAAAGGAAATAAAATACTATTAAGAAGAAATTCACAAAAGTTCACCGTGTCCTCGATAAACCCCAGGGGCCATCAAGATCGAGAGAAGTCCATCAACCTAGTACAAATCCATAAAAGTGGTAGTCATATTTAAGATATGGGAATTGTGGCGGAGAGAGAAGGTGGTAAAATAATAGGACCATGCGTCATAGAAAATCGAGCACAAAACTAGGTTTCAGATCATTAATAAATTAAAGAGAGATGATTTAGGTTGGGTTGCATAGTTGAAGACATGTAAAGCTTGGTGTAGAGATGAAGATATGGAAACGTCAAAAGGAGAAGTGGGCAGACATAGTAACAATTATTTTACAAGTCAACAATCATAGGGTTTTAAACATGGGCTCGTTGATGTAATTTCAAGGTTTGAAAGAAGAGTCAACAATGTTTATTGTTAGAATGTACCGTAATGAGAAGACATAGTAAGCAAGAGTTGTCTCAATCAATGCAAAAATGATTCACAGCTTGACCATGTTTCCAAAATAAGGGTTTCTTGTGAAGAGTGGCATAGCAATTTTAACACATATGTTGGAGAAGTTTTCACAAGATACCAAAAAATGAAATTCCAAAGGTTTGTCACTCATCAAAGGTACATACAAGTTTGTGTGTTGGATAACACTGTCATTTTAGTTTATCTCACACTCACGTGTAGGATCTCTAATGCCCCTTTCCATTTCTTGGACACCCTACTCACATATTGTTCGAAAAATAGATAAATAAGCAATAAAACAAGTCGCGCAAATGAACAATAAACATAGATTTACAGTGGAAAACCCTAACAAGAAAAACCATTGCCTTAAATATTCTCACCCCTTTTGTATCACTTCAAAAATGATCGCAACACTCTCTTCTCTTTACAACAATAGTCTCACGACATCAAGGTTTTCCTCTCCCCTTGTTATAGGCTCATTACTTAAGTGTGACCCCCTCATCTAATCTCAGCATTAGAATATATGCGAGATGTCGATCTAATCTCAACGTAGGGTTAAATGTGAGCCACTGATTTGTCCCAAACATGTGACTTGGACTTCAAACCCGTTTAACATTAATATTCCAACACACCGCCTTAATGTTAAATGGGATATGGTGGTGCTTAGAAATGGGTTACCTTCCAAACTTATGAAGATGGGAGTGGCGTTCTATTCTAGGAGTAAATATGCCATAGAGTCGCCTTCTTTCAATGAGAAGGATGTAGGCCCACAACTCAGTGGGCATCACTCCTCACTGCAAGGGAGGATGTGCCTATAAAATAATCAATTGCCAATCCTCACCACCACTGTTGGAAACTGAATCCTTTGGGTGATGCAAAGTATATTGTGTATTATTACTACTATTCGCGTCAAGAGTCATAAGTGAATAGAAAGAGTCGTCTTGGATTCCAAGAGATGGCTTGGAAGATGAAACCAAGCATCACATCATATCGTATTTATATGTGTATTGTTTCAATGAAATTGGGCATTCACACGTATCTCTGTCTATCTTCGTTCTTAGTGTTCCAACAATTGTGTTAGAGTTCGGTTGTTGCCTCTCCTATCCGTGGTGTTTCGAGGGAGACTCTCCATGCCTCTTGCGACCTGAATTTCATCGTTGTTGTGTTCATCCCCTCGGTATATCCATCTCCTATGGATTATCTCGTATATGATTTCACCTCTCATGAGCTTCATTCCTTCCTTTTAATGAAATTGGCCATTCACATTTTTCTGTACTTATCCTCATTCAAAGTGTTCCAACAACCACAAAAATAACAGTTCCAAAAACCATAGTCAACTCTCCTCAACATGAAGGTGGGAGTGCTAAAATAACAACAAGGCTACTTCTTTCACCACTATGATGGGAGTGCCTAGCCATAAACATGGTCACAACCAGCTTCTTGCAGCTTTCAAACATAAGGGGAGGATTTATTCCATGAAGCATGATCATAGTCAAATCCAACTTCTTATGGGTTATGCCATAAGGGTAGGATCAATGTCTTAACACGTGGGCAGACCATACTTACATTTCAATAAAATACTTATTTGGTTCTCACAATGCCATTTGACGAAAAAATTATTGTGTGTCCTTATAATGCATTGATGGTGTCATGATGTCATGTCACAACATGATCTAATGTGGTCTTATGATTCCCATACCTTCGGGGCTTACACAATCAATTTCGCGATGGGCTACATCACACGAGTTACTTGTGCTACAATATAAATGCCGCCTAGGCTACAACACGAAGTTAATTTTGGCTAACATATATATACTACAAGAAAAAACTTGCATTGAAACAAAGGGATTGCTTATGTACATTCATGGATAGTGTCCCTCGTAAACCTATAAGAATAGACTAGTTCACCTTATCTAAGGGGTTTCGATCTAGGCACCTGCTATCATGGAACTAGCCAAATGCGTAGCAACATTGGCAACAACTGGTAGAGCTAACCCCTGGGATTATATATATGATCCAAGGACAACCTCATGAGGAGCCCTCTACCACTTCCTCATGTTGGTGTTGTAGCTGCATGAGGCATCCTCACACCAAGTCAGCTCCAGAAGAAACAATAAAATAATAATTATGATGCCAAAGAAGAGAAGTCATCCCAGGCAAGGAAAACAAGTCGTCCCCACAACAAAAGTGAAAAAAAATGCAACATGAAAAGTATAAAGAGGAGGGGCTCCTCCCCATACACAACAAGCAAGGAGAAGGTTGTTTTGTGGGGTTTCTATCTTTGGGCTTATTCCTCCGTGTGATTATTATTGTATCTATATGTACATTGTATCTTGAACAAATGTCTCTGAATTAGAAAAGGTTGTTGCTTATGTTTTGCTAAATGGAAAAGGCAAATGCAGACATGGTCCACTTAGCTACTCCAACTACTCAAGATCTCCTACATTTACTCATTTCAATCAGGTCTACTCAGCTAAGTAGGAGAGAGTTTTAGAGAAATAAAATCTAATTGAAGTGTTCTACGTCGTTCCACTTGGAGCAGAGTATTGGAAAGTGATAACAAAATGATTGGAGACGTAGTCTATTTGTGCATTTATTGGACTCTAGATAAAGAAATATTGTTCAATGTTTAAAATTGTATTCTCAAACCACTTTCCAAGACGCAACACTATATCACAATTTTTGTACTATATGTTAAAGGGGCGTTTTATTGAAATTACTTTTTTGTCATTTTTTGCTTTAACAAGTTTGCTCTGTTGTTATCTTTTGGTGCTCATTTATTTCTGTATTTTGTATGGACAAATGTTATTTTTAAAATCACCATGAGGAATCGGTTTGCTTGATTAAATTAATTCATTGTGATAAATTAAGAAGAAAAAAACAACTTCAAGTTATGCTTTATTAAGTCAATCAAAATGATGTAAGATCAAATAATTGTTGATTAATTGCACAAAATATTTGCCTTTAATTGTAGTCTATGGGAGATGATGTGCCTCTCTTCTCCCTCTCAATATATTTGGCCAATTTAGTTTTATGAGTCTCCCCCGCCACCTAAAAATAATTAAAAAACTATGTAGACGCTATTGTGAAAGAACCTGCATCCATCTTTGACATTAATAACATCACATTCGCAACCAATATAGAAAATAAATATGAGCCATACATTTTTATAGGCATACTGTAAGAAGTTTTTTGCGCCGAGAGGTGCTCTACAACCCAGTATGGGGGAGATCTTGTAACGATATGTAACGTTACGTAACATTACGTAACGTTACATAGATGTCGGCTATAAAAAACAAAACTTTTAATTATATTCCAAAATAAATGTCGGCCACAAAAACAACCTAATATGGGAGAGATGTTGTAATGTTCCTACCTAACAAAATAATAATAATAATAAAATAAAAAATTTAATTATCGGCCATAAAAAATGTCGGTGAGAAAAACAACACAATATAGGGTAGATGTTGTAATGTTTCTACTTAACAAAATAATAAAAAATTGAATTATTGGCAAAAAAAAATGTTGGTCGTGCACATGGTTTTAAAACCATGTGCAAGGCCTCCTAAAAAAACCCATGGTTTTATTGTACATGGTTTAGGAGGGCCTTACAAATGGTTTTAAAGCCATGTGCAAGGCCTCCTAAACAACCCATGGTTTTATTGTACATGGTTTAGGAGGTAGTTGAAAATGGTTTTAATACCATGTGCAAGGCCTCCTAAACAACCCATGATTTTAGGAGGGCCTTGCACATGGTTTTAAAACTATGTATGGGGGAGATGTTCTAATGTTCTTTCCTAACAAAATAAAAAATAATAAAAAATATTATATGCAACCATAAATAGTATTAAATATTAATAATAAAAATATTATTTATGCACCTTAAATAAAAAGATGTGCATTTTGGTATGAATCACATTAAAGCTAATAGTTGAGTGCAATACTTAAGAGGAGGTCTGCACCTCCAAATATTTGATCCCTCTCGGAGCTTGATAGAGCCTAGGATTTGGATCAATGTTGGTTTATACATTTTGATAGATGCTCTAGTAGTCGTTGTAATAAGAGTCGTTTGGCGATTGGGATAGTTTTAGTGCACATTCTTGTTCGCAAGCGACAGTTGTAATTGTCAACATGGTTGGTTAGACTATTGCAACGGTTGTGTTCATTAAGTGTTGGATGGTGTGTGAGCACATCCACTTTGGGGATTTGGTTAAGAACTTTGCCAATTCTAAAAGGAGGATGCAAACCAAAGGTGTATCATCCAGGCAGAGCTAAGCGCTTGGGGTAAACAACCCTTTGTTGAAGAGGTTGTTGCAGTAGCGTAAGTCATTGAAGACCGCGATGTATAGGATGCAGACTTGTGGGTGCATCAAGGCTTAGTCGACGAGCAAAGTGGTGACGAGCAGCTTGTGTTCTCTTCAGCAAAAGAGGCGCAGCAATGGGCAGACTCATTTGTGGACTTCAACAATTATATCAACGTTGGGCACCTAACTTGGGTGCCCCCTCTCTTGTATTGTGTTGTGAATGCTTACTTATGCTGATGTGAATGTATAATAAGTATTGACATGATTGTTGGATGCTTGTTGTAGATCTAATGTTTGTGGTATGGCAACAAATTTATGGGCAGACTCTAGACGAGGAGGTGTAGTCTGCTTGTGAGTAATCACATCCAGGTCAAGCCCCAACGACAAAAGCAAGGCAATGTTGCACGATGGACAAGGGGGGCCTGAAACCAATCGATTCGAGCATAAGATGACATGACATCTACGCTTCCCTAAAACTTCTTGCAAGTATTGATATGCGTTCTACAGTTGCTGTAACCCAAGGAGTTATCTCAAGCGGTTGTTACCAATGTCGTTGGAAATTTGGCTAGTTTCGTGGCAATAGGTGCTCGATTCGAATCCCCCTAGGTTCTTACACTAGTCTATGCCAATGAGTTTACTAGGGATGCCACCCACATATGTGGGGGGGAATCCTCGTGAAGTTTTCCTTGGAGAATAAGGTTCTACAGTCTTTATGTAAATTATGCCACCATAGCCTTACATGAATGATTTTCCTTGCTACTGTATTGGTTTGGTAATGTACACTCGACACAACATCGTGTGCTTCTTCGACGTGTCCCATATTTCATGTTAAAAGACACATCTCCTTGAGATATCATTAGGTCCCAATCTGTACAATTGCCCATTAGTCAATGTGTGGTAGGAAACCTTCACAACGACACTTATTTATGTTTTTTGCATGTCTAGGGGTACACGAAAATCATGGAAAAGCTTTATCTCCACTAGATCCTCCAGGAAATCGATGACTTTGAATAGATATGAATCGGAAGGGTCATCATCAATACTCATTGGTACTTCTCTCGACTCGATTTTCAACAAGCGGTCTAGATTGACACGAGACTCGCATGGCTTTCATATCCTTAAAATTTTGAATCCTTGGAAGAATGGAAACCATATGTAGATGCGATCATGACACACTAGCTTGTTCACAAGACACTTGAGTGTACAACGATCAATATATATAATAAAAGCATTTCATGGTAGGTAATGCCAGACCTTATGCAAAGAGTGTCATTACAAGTCCTCCCATCTCTATCGACAGATAATTATAATTCATTTTCACCTTTTAGTTTGAGCCACTCATTTGTCCCAAATATGTGACTTGGACTTCAAACCCGTTTGACATTAATATTCTAACATGCCGCCTCAATGTTAAATGGGATATGGTGGTGCTTAATAATGGGTTACCTTCCAAACTTATGAAGATGGGAGCGTCATTCTATTCTAGGAGTAAATATGCCATAGACTCACCTTCTATCGACGAGAAGGATGTAGGCCCACAACTCAGTGGGCATCACTCCTCACTGCAAGGGAGGACGTGCCTATAAAATAATCATCTGCCAATATTCACCACCACTATTGGAAACCAAATCCTTTGCATGATGCAAATTATATTATGTATTATTACTCCTATTCGCGTCAAGAGTCATAAGTGGATAGAAAGAGTCGTCTTGGACTCTAAGAGACAACTTGGAAGATGAAACCAAGCATCACATCATATGGTATTTACATGTGTATCGTTTCAATAAAATTGGGCATTCACACCCTTCTAACTTAGGCGTTTTCCAAACACCCCATAGACTCGTTCATTAGCCTCTGTTCCATCCATTTGAAACGCCCATCGCCGTCTCATCTGGAAACGCACTACAGAACACCCCCTTGTGGACTCACTTCTGAACGCACTATTGGAAACCCCTCTGCGGACGCTCAACTGGAATGCGCCTTAATGGGCGCACTGGTTTGGAGCGCTTGCACCAAATGCACTCTTGGATGTAAGTCTGAACACCCGTCACACTTGGACACTTCTGTCACTTGCCCTACCAAAGTCTACCAAAGCTTGTTATTGCAGAGCGCTTTTCCAAGGCGCTCCTCAAGCTCACCTTCTATGAGCGCTTTGCTGACCTTCCTGTCGAGCACTAGTCCTTAATGCTGCCTTCTCAACTCTTAGAGGAAGCGAACATGCTTCCTGGAACGTTCTTCCATCAAAATTCACCTTCTCGTGGAACGCTCATCTGAGCGCACCTTGGTGCTTCTGCCGACGCCTTGCCAACTGCCAAAATGCACCTCTTTTGAGCATGCGCCGTCTATAGCTGCCAAAACTCCATCTCTGTCAAGTGCG
Organism: Pseudotsuga menziesii; assembly: GCA_001517045.1. Lineage (NCBI taxonomy): Eukaryota > Viridiplantae > Streptophyta > Pinopsida > Pinales > Pinaceae > Pseudotsuga > Pseudotsuga menziesii. The sequence goes on from LPNX011186282.1 coordinate 243,355, forward strand.
CCTGCCTACATACAGTAACCTCCTTAGTGCACCTCAACGCACTTGTTGACGCCCTATGGAAACACACCTCCTGAAACCTACAGAGCGCTCCTCCTGCAGATCCCTCACCCTACGGAGCGCACCTGCCTGCAGAGCGCTCATCCTACGGAGCGCACTATGGAACGTGCCCATCTGCAGAGCACTCCTACCGAAACCCCCACCCAAAAACCCATCAAACTACCGAGTGGTTCCCATTACCCCCGTGAAGTCCAATTCTTAGTCATTTTCTCGATCAAGTGCCCACTTCTATGTGGCCCAACGGGCATTTCACCCAAGTGGTGAGGAACCCCACCTTCGTTGGCGATGTGGCCGACACATTCCCCCCCACTTGAATTGTTGTTGTCCTTGGCAGAACCATCACAAAAGTTTAATGTTCATGACGCTAATGTCGTAGCCGCCACTACCTTCTGCAACCCGTCCAAGCTGTCACATCAACCAAATCGTTTCAATGCTGCAACCTCGTCATGCTCTGTCCATGTTAGCCCACACAAGAGAACTAGCTGGGTCATGACTCCCAACCAATCACTCCTTGATGGGATGAGCCGCAAGCTCGATCAAGCAACTCCTCCACTCTTTAGTCCTCCCTGCAACCTTGTCGAATGTGAGGCAAAGTTCAAAATTTGCCTAAGGCACCTTGCTCGGCTCCAAGCCCACCAAATTGTTGTGTCTTCAACTTACTTCTGTTTCTGTTTTCAGCTTGCACACTCCTCCTAGTTTCTGGCATGATGACACCTCTACTCCAAGCAAAGACAAAAATGACTCATTGCACTTTCATCCTCCACAACCATCATTTATAGAACCCGTTATCTTGGTCAAGGAACACTTAGCCTATTGAGCACACATCATCGAACACTCTGCAAAGTGCACTTCTGGACGCCCCTACTTGGCACACCTGCTGAGCGCACCACCGAGTGCACTTCCTGGGCGCCCCTATTGACCCCACTTCTGAGCGCACCTCCCTCCGCACTGTTGAGCACTCCGTCTGGGATCACCTCTGACCGCATTGCCTGGGAGCACAACTGAGCGCACCCTATGAACACTCCTCTCCTGCTGCCAAGCCGCGATGCTTGGGACACACCACTACAAGAAAGCACCTTGCCTTCCATTTTGCAACACTCTTCCTCCATCTGCACCATCCGTCATCTTTCGACGCTTCTAAAGGTTCTTGGCAAGTCACTTGACTTAGCCAATTTTGCCGAAATTTTGTCATCTACCAACAACCTTCCGAACACATAACACACCATCAATTTCCAAAGTTTTGTAACAAAAATATAGGAGGAACTAGAAGAAGAAATCCTTGGTTTAGAATAAATCTTAGCTCATTATGGACAACTAGCTCCTGGAAATATGGTTAGAAAAGAAAAGTATAGATATTATTCAATAGTTGGAAAACACCGCAATGAGCTCCCATCGACAACCAATATTTTGAAGAGTGTTGTAATTTAAATCCACAAGCATTTTGGAAATCTTCCAAACAATATTATGAAATACAGACACTTTCGAAAGCAAAGGCATTTAGGAAAGCTATCCCTGTAAATCATGCAACGGGTAGACATGGATGAAGCAATTAAGGAATTGCTCAAGTATAAACCCATCTACCCCTCTACTTCAAAATCTAATTGTGTGGCCTTCATGGTCAATAAACACAATGTAATGAAGATAGGAAACAAATGAATGGTATTTATTATGTACCATTAAATGCAATCACAACCAAATTCAAGTATCCTATGCCCCACAAAGATTAATTATGAGCCCATTTGACCGATAGTAGGATTTACAACAAGTTTGATGACAAAAATAGGCTTTACAATATCAAGACAACAATAGAAGACATCCATAAAACAACAGCCAAGGCCTCTCAATGTTAGTATGAATGGTAAGTCTTGCCATTTGTACTCTGCAATGAATAACCTACATTCAAAGATGGATGGAAAATAATTTCATCCCGTACTATAATTTCGCACTTGTATATATCGATGAAGGCTACTTCATTCTTTCTCGATTGACAAGCATTGCTCTCATTTAGCACAATTATTGAAATCAATAAGAAAGCATGGCATTGTGCTCTCAAAAGAAAAAATGGTTACGATGAAGCCAAAAATAGATTTCCTTTGGATTCACATCAAATATGGGAAAGTAAAAACACAACCACACATTGCAAAACCATCATACAGTTTCCCAATAAAATTGAATCCCCAAAGTAGTTATAGTGTTTCCTTGGGTGCATCAATTGCATTTTGCCATCCCAAAAATATGTCTCCTTTGAATGAGCACAACTCTAGAAATTACCCGAAAAAAACCAATGGAGGTGGGTGGATGATCATACAACTGCAATCATGGAAATTAAAAAATAATCTTAGGCCACATTGTCACTAAGGATACCCATAGGAGAGCAGTTGCATTGTATAGATTGATGCCTCAACCTTAGGATGGGGAGAAAATTTAGAGAACTTTTGAAATATGCCTTTAGAGCATGATCACAAACAAACCATCGACACCACGGTATCGAGCTTGAAATATATGCAATGATGAATTCCTCTAAGGATTTCAAATTATTCATCTTGAAACATACATTTGTAACATAGTCTAATTATACAAGAATGAGTCAGTTCTCGAACAAAAGGATTGATTCAACACTAGATACGCACGACGAGATTACCAAGCTGCAAAGTTTTATTAAAAAAATAGAGCATATCCAAGGGATGGATAATGCTATAGCAAATGAGCTAATCCGACTTCATGTAACTTGTGCTAGAATGGAACGACAAGAGAGTTCTTAATTCTCTTGTGCTATAATGGAACGATGAGAAAGTTCTTAATTCTCTTGTGCTAGAATGGAATGAGGAGAAAGTTCTCGTTCTAAAAGAGAACCAAGGAGTGTAACAATAGAAGCATTATGGACCTAATTGGTTCATGAACTCCCCAAAGAGGTCACACACCAAATATAGTTCAAAGTTGAACCCTGGTATTATTTGTTTCATGTAATGTTAGATATCATCATGGTGCAACATTCTGTCGATGAATATCAACACAATTATTGTAGGAAAAGTTTACTGCATACTAGGCCTCATTGGGTCGATGCCTATTGAAGAATTTTGATCAACCCGTGTAAGGAAAAGCAATACAAAATCGAATCTAAAACATGCGAATTAACAATGGCCCGCGTTCCTATAAAATTTGCACTTTCCCACATATTGTAGCAATGTATCAACCCAGTAATAAAATCAAAAATTAATGCTTCGTACCACACCTTTTCTCTTCCGATGCCCACGCCATTGATGCTACTTTAGAACCACAGTTATCTTGCTATCTCTTATCGATTTCGCCAATGTCGTTGGGCAATAGACTAAGATTGTGATGGTAGGTACCCAATTTGAGTTCCCAAATCAAGCATAGTATCTTGTGACAAACGTTTACTAGGGATGTCATCTACGAATGTGGGGAGACATCCTTGGGGTTTTTCCCTAAGGTTTTCCTATACACAGACATATAAAGAGGCAAATTAGTGTATGTTGATGGGTTTACTAGATATGCTTCCCTGAATTTGTGGATGCCATCCCTAAGAAACCTATCGGTGTACTCTAGTGCACCTCACTATCGGGGATTCGTATTGGGAAACTAACAAATAGAACTAGTTCAAATGCCTATCAACATCAGTCTACATTGGTTAAAATCATTATTTAGTTGAAATATTACGTTGTTAGTGAGGTGTGTTCAATAAATTTCCATCACTAGTAATATATGTTGGACATGTGTTGTACTCTTTGTAGGTTCCCAGAGAAAGGGGGCACGCAGGGCCAACGAGCCACCTGCAATAAATGTTTTGGGTCCATTTTGAGTTGTTTTCAACAAATTGTAAACTAATTATGGTCAAGGAATTGGGGTTGTAATCTAATACGGGTTAGTGGATTAGGGTTTTGGATGCTATAATATTGTGTTGTAAACATAAGAGATAATATAGTGAGATAGAGAGTGGAGAGACTCTCGTGAGTATTGTGTTTCCCAATTTTGGGCTTCCAAGGTAAATCTTCTTGTAACGTGTGCATAGTTTCCCAAGCTAGTCAATCGATGACGTACCCCTAAGAACAATAACAACATCTCAGTATGGTTAATAATAGGGCGTCAACGCTAATTCTATCAGGAGGGGTGTAGGTGTTACCCATCATTTATCCTTCAAAACCTGGACTCATGGGAGCATCATGTTAAGCTACTCTCCCATGGGTTGGTGATTATGACCGTTGGTTGCAAACTTGCTGGGGAAGTTGCGTGGATGTAGGAAACACTTCCACTTATGATTTATATCTGGATTCAGGTCAATATCGTTGATGCTCTAGTGTATTGCAGTAGAGGAAAGGATATGACGTGGAAGATGGAAGTAGGTTAGTGAGGAAGGATGGTTCAAAGTTAGTTGAGAGTGTTGTTTGGGAATTAAATATATGCCACGTTAGTTTTGTACTTGGTTCCTACCTTGTTTAGGATACTTGCTTGGTTCATTTATGTAAATCTTGGTGCTACATTTCAATTCACATTGAATTAATGCGACTTAATAAAGGCTCTTGAATGTTGCCAGTTTACTTAATTTACTATCTTGTATGTTGGGTTGGGAACATACATGAACTATGCGTTAGAGGCAACGACTATTATTATTAGGACACACACAAGCTACATGTCAGATAGGTATGCGTACATACCCTACATGTGTGCACTAGTATTGCTTTTAAAATACACTAGTTATTAATTAATATTATTAATGATTCGATGCATGATGGGTGTGGTGATAAACTCAATTGTATGCCTATAAGTTACCTTCCATTTATGATTTAATTTACGTTTTATTGTACAACAACATTACATTTTATCCAAGTTTTAGTTAGGCACATTTCATTAGAAGATTTAATTCATAAATCTTACCAAGGATTTGAATTGATTTGAATCTTACACCTAACTTGGTCGCGGGTAGGATTTGAAGAAAGAAGGTATTGTTTTATTATTATGGGACCCTCCTAGGAAAGGGGAAGGCCACCCTTCTGCCGGGGATAGGAGGGATGCGAGGGAAGGAATAAAGGTGAACATTAGATAAGAAGAATCAGGGGTTAGAATTTTAAAGAAGGGTTGAGGATCTTGGAAGGAAAAACCATGGAAAGGAGGATATTGAATTGTAACATTGAGCTTGAGACAATAACTATTGGTAAGGAATTCTAAGAGGTTATTGGCTAGATGTTGCTTTGTTAGAGGCACAATAATGGAGGGCTAGGAAACCCATTTATTTCCTAGAGTTAGGAAACTACATAAGCACCTAGTTGGCTAGGAGGATAAATCCCATTTTTGGGAAACACTTGATTGATTCAGAGAGTTGCGAAGGAATTGGATTCTAATTTAGATAGTTTCAGAGCTAATTTACTATCTCTTTGATTTGATTGAGTCATTTTGAGTAAATTGTGTAAATTATTATGAGCATCTACTCTAACTATCAAGATCGATTAGTTATGATAGATAAATTTTGGCAATTAAATTATGTAGATACACTGGTAGTTGAGGCATTAAATTGGTGGTTAGAAACCATGCAAAATAATAAATAAATAAAAAATGTGAATTCCAATAAAAAATTCAGAAGAATGCTAGACAAAAAAAATTAACGAGATGACTATATTTATTAACACCCATTAATCATGAAGGGTGTCACAAATTTGGATTGTAATTTTGGTGGTATCCAATCTAAAATCTTGTGGTGATAGTGGGAGATTGACAAGAAGGGTGATGTCGTGTGCATCTTCATTTATATCAACCACACTTCTCAATGTAAGTTGGTGGTGAGTCGGGTCTCCTGGAAGACGTCACATGACACATTACAAAGGTCAAAACAAGTATGCAACCGCCTATTTAATCGGTGGCAAAGGGATTTCTTGTAATTTGTAATTATGATTGCTTTGTGATTGTTTTTTCTCCCTCCATGCCATGGTTCCATCCTAGAACCTATGGAACCTTTTCATATAGTTGATTAAAGCACTATAAATTCATAGGATGCACAACAGGATGAGAGGAAACCGATAAACCACACAATATTCATAATACGCATCGAAGGTGTAAAGAATAACATATTGTAAGTATTGTGCCGGTCATCAAAAGAAAAAAAGGCTCAATGACATTACAAGTAATTAGATACTTGCTTAAGAATTTTGGTATCATGTCAAGACACTACACATACCATGTTTTGAACAAGTGCTTGAACAATTGATTCGGAATTCCAATGAAGACATAAGAAATAAATGAATATGATATGTTATTTAATGTATCATTTTTTTATGGTTGATTCTGAAGTAAATATGTAGCTTTCCTTCTCCATTGACATAAAATCCCTATCATGTTGCAAAACAGCCTCATCGTAGGTGCAAGAACCATACTAAACATTAGCTTAATTGGATTGCACAGTCTGCGATTGTAGAGGTTACAACCTCATTTGTATTGGTTCCATCTGCCAACCTAAATGTATTAGTGAAGTGCTCGATTCGATACCAAATTGTAAGGTCCCTTAACTGTATTGAACTCGTGCTACACATAAGCGAGTTTTAATCTGCAACCCATTGCATACTCTTGTTGATGAAGAAGCCTCGGAGGATTTCCATGTCAGTCATAACTGCTCATATCCATACCATCACATTTGCATATTAACAACTGAAACATGTATATGCTTACAATAACATTATGATTTGGCCTTGATCCATTGTCAAGTGGATTTATACGGTGTAAGAGGAAATAATTTTAATGCGTTGACTGTGTTTTTTCATCTACTTAGAGACTCCTAATCGACCCAATCAAGCCTCAATGTGAGTTGCTGCTTAACTTGAGATCATACAACAAACTAGTTATTTATTTAATTTGCAGTGCACACATGCCATAGTTGACATTAATTTTCTACCTTTTATATACAAATATGGAACGATGTTTAGTGATGAGAAATCAAATTCAAGCGGATGTGGGAAGATTATATTTTGCTAAATGGAAAAAGCAAATGCGAATCTCGTCCACTTAGCTACTCCAACTACTCCAAAGCTCCTACATTTACTCATTTCAAGCGGGTCTACACAGCTAAGCAGGAGAGAGTTTTAGAGAAAAAATCCAACTGAAGTGTTCTATGTCGTTCCACTTGGAGCAGAGTATTGGAAAGTGATAACAAAATGATTGGAGATGTAGTCTATTTGTGCATTTATTGGACTCTAGATAAAGCAATAATGTTCAGTGTTTAAAATTATATTCTCAAACCATTTTCCATGACGCATCACTATATCACAAAATTTGTACTATATGTTAAAGGGGTGTTTTATTGAAATTACATTTTTGCTATTTTTTGCTTTAACAAGTTTTCTCTGTTGGCATCTTTTGGTGCTCATTTATTTTTGTATTTTGTATGGACAAATGTTATCTTTAAAATAACCATGAGGAATTTGTTCGCTTGATTAAATTAATTCGTTGTGATAAATTAAGAAGAAAAAAACAAATTCAATTTATGCGTTATTGAGTCAATCAAAATGATGTAAAATCAAGTAATTGTTGATTAATTGCACAAAACATTTGCCTTTAATTGTAGTCTATGGGAGATGATGGGCCTCTCTTCTCCATTTCAATATATTTGTCCAAATTAGATTTATGAGTCTCCCTTGCCACCTAAAAATTAAAAAAACTATGTATACGCTATTATGAAAGAACCTGCGACCATCTTTGACATTAACAACGTCACATTCGCAACCAATTTAGAAAATAAATACGAAAGAAGTTTTTTTAGACATTTTGATAGATGCTCTAGTAGTCGTTGTAATAAGAGTTGTTTGGGGATTAGGATAGTTGTAGTGCACATTCTTGTTCGCGAGCGACGGTTGCAATTGTCAACACGGTTGGTTAGACTATTGCAACGGTTGTGTGCATTGAGTGTTGGATGGCGTGTGAGCATGTCCACTTTGGGGAGTTGGTTAAGAACTTCACCAACTATAAAAGGAGGATGCGAACCAAAGGCGTATCCTCCAGGAAGAGCTAATTGCTTGGGGTAAACAACTGTTTATTGAAGAGGTTGTTGCAGTAGCCTAAGCCGTTGAAGAGCAAGATGTATAGGAGGCAGAATTGTGGGTGCATCAAGGCTTAGTCGACAATCAAGGTGGTGATGAGTGGCTTGTGCCTAGGCTTGTCTTCTCTTATGCAAAAGAGGCGCAATAGTGTGCAGACTCATTTGTGGACTTCAACAATGATATCAACCTTGGGCACCTGACTTGGGTGCCCCCTCTCTTGTATTGTGCTATGAATGCTTACTTATGTTGATGTGAATGTATACTAAGTATTGACATGATTATTGGATGCTTCTTATAGATCTAATGTTTGCGTCCTGGAAGCAGAGTTATGGGAATACTCTAGGCGAGGAGGTGTAGTCTACTTGTGAGTAGTCACAGCTAGGTCAAGCCCAAACGACAAAAGCAAGGCAACATTGCACAATGGACAAGGGGGGCCCAAAACCGATCGATTCGGGCACAAGATGGCATGACATCTACACTTCTCTAAGATTTACTGCAAGTATTGATATGTGTTCTACAGTTGCTGTAACCCAAGGGGTTAGCTCAAATGGTTGTTACCAAGGTCGTTGGAAATTTGGCCAGTTTCATGGAAGCAGGTGCTCGATTCGAATTCCCCTAGGTTATTGCACTGGTCTATGCCAACGAGTTTACTAGGGATGCCACCCACATATGTGGGGTGGCATCCTCACAAATTTTTCCTTGGAGAATAAGGTTCTACAGTCTTTATGTAAATTATGCCACCATAGCCTTACATGAAGGATTTTCCTTGCTACTGTATTGGTTTGGTAATGTCCACTCGGCACAACATCGTGTGCTTCTTCGATGTGTCCCATATTTCATGTTAAAAGACACATCTCCTTGAGATATCATTAGGTCCCAATATGTATAAATGCCCATTAGTCAATGTGTAGCAGGAAACCTTCACGACAACACTTATTTATGTTTTTGCATGTCCAGGGATACACGACAATCATGGAAAAGTTATATCTCTACTAGATCCTCCAGGAAATCAATGACTTTGAATAGATATGAATCGGAAGGGTCATCATCTATATTTATCGCTACTTCTCCCAACTCGATTTTCAACAAGTGGTCTAGATTGACACAAGAATCGCACTGATTTCCTATCCTCCAAAAGTTGAATCCTTGGAAGAATAGCAACCATATGCAGATGTGATCATGACGTGCTAGCTTGTTCAGAAGACACTTGAGTGTACAACGATCAATATATCTAATAAAAACATTTCATGGTAGGTGATGCTAGACCTTATGCAAAGAGTGTCATTCGAGGTCCTCCCGTATGTATCAACATATAATTCAATTTTCACCTTTTTAATTATTTATATACTCAGTAATGTGGATGGTTTATATTTCCTTCTCTGTGTTGAGTAAGATGGCACCAACAAAAACATGTGTGGCATCGACTTGCACATTAATCTATGTGTTCCAATCAACAATCCTTATAATAAGAGCTTTGACTATTTTCTTCATCGGTAGCTTAAATCATTTTTGCCATTGGTTTGAAAATAAAATCTCTACAAAATCCTTCGAGTGAAGTGCATCCACTAATAAACTGGTGTTATAATACCACTCTCTAACCTCCCTACAGTGTCTTGTGTTACCCCGCCAAGATTCTAATTTGTTTTTGGTTTGTTGGTGCCCCAAGGTTTAAGAAGATCTTGATCTTAGCCATCCCATAATCCAGACCATATTTGCATCCAGCATGGCCTATTAGGATGCCTATGTTGCAGAAATGCTCTTCTTTGTATTCAACACTTCATATATTTAGGACCTTTGAGCAATAGCATTAAGTGATGGACATGGTCTTTCATACATGGTGTAATTAGGGTAGGCTAGCGATTTTTTACACATAAACCCTTGGAAATTAATACTACAATGAGTGAAAATGAGCTCCATTCAGTTACATTGTGGTGGGGTTTTATTGAGCCAAAAAATTCCCACGTTTCGCTCGTCCATGATTTTGGGCATCCTTCTCCTTGGCAACACCCACAGTACCTTGGGCATTCCCAACCCAAATGCACTTTTATGTCCCAAAGTTGAAACAATCAAACATTTGTGTTGGTTTTCCTGTATGCTAATTCATATTGAGAATGGGCCTCGAACCCATTTTAACAACCCCTCCCCATGTCTATAACCTAGAAGTATGCTCCCCTTATTAATAAGCTCTCATGGGCAACGCAATTTCATGCAACACGACATTTTGGAGATTAAATTTGTGATATGGATGATTTTAAAAAAAACGTTCTTTTCAAAAATTCACCTAGGATGATGGAGCTTTAACCTTTGCATACCTTTGCTTGCAAATCCAAGTCCAAACAAGGAAGGTGGACCTTGAGGCAAAACTTCTCACATCGCTTGTAGAATACCCGGGGGTGGTTCCATGCATAGTGAATTGGGTTTTCTTGGAGGTTCATTGCCCCGTCGATTCTACTTACTCTCATAGATAAGGTAGTGTGTTGTGCACAGAGAAAGCCACGTAGTTCAGGAACTCAATGAGTATCGAAGAAGAAGTGGTGAGCAGCACCACTAGCCACCCCTTTCTCAGTCCAAGGGTGATAGGTTTCGTTTGAATGGAGAAGCACCTTTAGCAGCAGAACAATGATGAACAGGGCCTTCCTCTAGGTATTGGTGAGCCACTAATTAATGGGTGGGCCCCGCACCCAGATTATTGTGACCCTCCTTCCAGAGATGGAATTTGTTTATTTTGCTTAATCTTGGTGTTTATGTTTACTACGACCAGATGGCCATCATATTTTGATTTCGCTCTCTATGCTTTGGCCTATTGCCCTATGAATGCTTTTTATTTTGGACATGTAAATCCCTAGGGGCTTGGACTTTATAGTTTGTGGTAGCCCCCTTGGCACCTGCAAGTAACCGAGCTTTGCTCATTGTGGTTGCTTACGCAATTAATTAATTGATTTTATTAAGAGTTTAAAGTGACGATTGTACTAGGAAAAGGATGCAATGATCATATTTTATTTCAAGGAAACTCGAGGATATGTTAGACTATGTTGTCTTGATTTTGGATCCAATGGTGTCCCCCGCCAAAGGACTACATCGTTAGGTGGTTATGGGCAATGAACGCACAATTTTGGTTCCAAGTGTGTCTCCCATCTAAACGCATGTATGGAGGCGACTACTCCCATATGCTTGCTTAACGATCAACTCTATTGGAGTTGGAGAGGATTTGGCGATGGATCAATGGTCTAACTACCAAATGCATGTTTGAAGAATGGGCCATATAGGATACATTTTATTTGCAAGGAAATGGTCTTACTACCAAATTGTTCTTGTCTTAAAACACTTACAACAAGGAAATGGTTATTTTCTTTGCATTGTCTTCTTGGCCTAAAACTCTGAGCGTCAAAATGAGTCAAAAAACGTTTTCCCTTGTGTATATTCGTGTCCGTCCAAAATCTCCTACAGCAAGGAAAATGCTTTTTCGTGTCCTAAAAATCCCTGGCGCTTTCAGTTGTGTTATCCTAAAACTCTTTGGTGCTTGCAGTTGTGTTGTCCTAAAACTCCCTTGTGCTTGCAGTTGTGTTAGTAAGTCTGACAACAAGGCAAATGTATTTTCTTTGCATGTCTTCTTTGTCCTAAGACTCCCTGGTGTTTGCAGTTGTGATTTTTTTCGGAAATTAAGACATATACACTACATTCACTATTTCAGAATTTTTTTTGGGAAAAAATTCTATATTCACTATTTCAAGTAGTCCAATTTAAACATATAACTATTTGGTAACATCATAATTTAAATCTACATCGCAATGTGCACGTAGCGCATTTAGAAAATCATATTTGGGAATGTCAAAACCTATTTAAAAATGGGCCTATGATATTGTTGTTCTACTTCCAAAAAGTCCAGTTACTACATACATCAATAAGATTTACCATATAATACAAAAATATCAAGTGGCTTAAAATTTTCCCTATGTTTTAAACCAAAGCAAGGCTGAATTTGATACCAGAAACCTTTTCTCTTAACTCTTCTTCATTAAGAGTCCCTTCCTCCAGGAAAAGGGCTTAGCTTCATAACTGGCCTACTAGGATATTGGATTATCTATATATACATGTGCAAATGGTGTATCTTCAAATATCACTTCAACCTACAAGAACTGGTTCACAATATGCTCCAATAATAAGCTATTTAATTTGCACATATGGTTTTCCCAAGCTATTATCAACTTCTCCCCAAATACTTGTAATCTTTTAGGTCATTGTTTTTAGTTTTCTTCAGTAAAAGCCACATGGAATCAAGTTTTGCTTGTTTAATAGTGCTTGGCCCTACTACAAACTTTAGACCACATAGCATCAAGCTTTGCTCGTTTAACAGTGCTTGGCCCTACTGCAAACTTTGATTAATTGTGTGTAGTCGATTCATATATAAAATCGCTCCATCCCCACACATCCCTTGGACACCTTAGCATGCCCCCATCAAAATACCCCAACCCTATTCAAAATTGGTTTCAGGTTCCCTTAATTCTTTGACTATATTTTCATAGGAAGAAGATCGGTTTTTATTGCAAACACTCGTAATAATATGGGTCACCTCTGGTGGAGTGAAATCGAAATATAGGAGGAAGTAGAAGAAGAAATCCTAGGTTTAGAATAAATCTTAGCTCATTATGGACAACTAGCTCTTGGAAAGATGGTTAGAAAATAAAAGTATAGAGATTATTCAACATTTGCAAAACACCACAATGAGCTCCTATCGATGACAAATATTTTGAAGAGTGTTGTAGTTTAAATCCACAAGCATTTTGGCAATCTTCTAAACAATATTATGAAATACAGACACTTTCGAAAGCAAAGGAATTTAGGAAATCTATCCTTGTAAATCATGCAACAGGTAGATATGGATGAAGCAATTTAGGAATTGCTCAAGTATAAACCCATCTACCCCTCTACTTCAAAGTCTTATTGCGTGGCCTTCATGGTCAATAAACACAACACAATGAAGATAGGAAACAAATGAATGGTATTTATTATATACCATTAAATGCAATCACAACCAAATTCAAGTATCCTTGTCCCACAAAGATCAATTATGAACCCATTTGACCGATAGCGGGATTTACAACAAGTTTGATGACAAAAGTAGGGTTTACCATATCAAGACAACAATAGAAGACATCCATACAACAACATCCAAGGCCTCTCAATGTTAGTATGAATGGCAAGTCTTTCCATTTGTACTCTGCAATGAATAACCTACATTCAAAGATGGATGGAAAATAATTTCATCTTGCACTATAATTTTGTACTTGTATATATCGATGACACTAATCTGTTCTTTCTTGATTGACAAGCATTTCTCTCATTTAGAACAAGAATAAGAAAGCATGGCATTGTGCTCTCAAAAGAAAAAATGGTTACGATGAAGCCAAAAATAGATTTCCTTAGGATTCACATCAAATATGAGAAAGTAAAAACACAACCACACATTGCAAAACCATAATACAATTTCACAATAAAATTGAATCCCCAAAGCAGTTATAGTGTTTCCTTGGGTGCATCAATTGCATTTTTCCATCCCGAAAAGATGTCTCCTTTGAATGAGCACAACTCTAGAAATTACCCGAAAAACACCAATGAAGGTGGGTGGATGATCATACAACTACAATCATGAATATTAAAGAATAAACTTAGGCCACATTGTCACTAAGGATACCCATAGGAGAGCAACTACATTGTATAGATTGATGCCTCAACCTTAGGATGGGGAGAAAATTTAGAGAACTTTGGAAATATGCCTCTGGAGCATGATCACAAACAAACCATCGACACCATGGTATCGAGCTTGAAATATATCCAATGATGAGGTCCTCTAAGCCTTTCAAATTATTCATCTTGCCACATACATTTGTAACATAGTCTAATTATACAAGAATGAGTCTGTTCTCAAACAAAAGGACTGATTCAACACTACATACGCACAACGAGCTTACCAAGTGGCAAAGTTTTATTAAAAAAGTCGAGCATATCCAAGGGATGGATAAAATGCTATAGCAAATGAGATAATCCTACTTCATGTAGCTTGTGCTAGAATGGAGTGATGAGAGAGTTCTTAATTCTCTTGTGCTATAATGGAACGACGAGAGAGTTCTTAATTCTCTTATGCTATGAGGTCGCCCAAGCTCCAATTAGCATGCAAAAAGGATTTGAATCCATTTGATGGCCATATGAGGATGAAATAATGCTTGATTGAAAGTGTAGAGAACCACAAAATATGCCAAGGGTTTGTAGAGAAACAAGGGTTGTGCTAGAGATCATGGAACTACCTCCTGCAACTTAGATATCTTGTAGTGCTTGAGGATCAATTGTGATGCTTACAGTGTATGGCCCAGCAAATGGACTACGAGAGTGCCAATAGGAGGTTGGAAATTCTTGCAGATATTTGAACCCAAACTATGCTCAAACCCTCATTCCCGTGGAGAACGTACTTTCTCTGATACCACTGATCTAGATCTTGGTGTTTGAGACCCAGGAGGACTGAATGTCGAGAGAGGAGGAGAGAAAAGATAGTCATGGAGCTCAAGTAGAAAATGGACTAGGTGTGAGAAATACACGACAACAACATCTGGGTTGTGAATAGCCTAGATAAAGAAACATAAAATAAATATGCCACATGGAGGGGTGAGGCTCAAAGAGGTTTCTTTGAGCCTCACCTCTCAAACCATACTAATAAAGACACTCATAACCAATAAATCAATAGAATAAGAGAAATGTTGGATGCCAAAAATCCTTGAATCCTTTATTAGGAAGGAATAGAGCCTTTTTATAACATTATTACAATGTGTATTGGGGCCAAAACCATGGGCTATCAAATACCATGGATAGGAGAGGTACAATGTGCCTTGAAGCCATACCATGGAACAAAACCATGGGTTGTCAAACACCATGGATGGGAGAGGGTGGCCTCTCCATTTAAAACTTTTATGACTTAAACATCCAAAACACCATATGCCTCCTAAAATCGGATCATATATTCTAGTAGGGATAAAGTTTCAATTATTGGTTATACATTTTCTGATTGGGAAAGGTATAATTTAGATAGAAGGTCTACTATAGGGTTCCAGAGAAAAACTATATGAGCGAGTCTAGTTAAACTATATGAGCGAGTCTAGTTGGTTCATGGCCACATTACGCCCTAAGATAATTTAGTTCAAGTTTGATTTCATGGTCCAATAAGAAGTTCATAAATCTTTCTCTTTTTTCTTGTGAAAAAGTGTACAAGGTAGCTAAGGAATCAACTAAAGAAGCAATGTTGATCTGACATGTTCTTACAAAGATTGGGTCAGTTTAGAAGTCTCCTATTGAGTTAAGATATGACAATCAGAGTGAAATTCATCTTGAGAACAATCAAATCGATCACACCGAGACTAAACACATTGAACTTGATACTCATTGCATTATAAATCTTATTGTGGATGGTGTTATTTGTTTGGAGTTTGTCCCATGAAACAACAAGCAACTGATATCTTCACCAAATACATGACATAAATAAAGATTGTGTATATTCTAAGTTTGTTGGGGATGCAGGAAGTTGTCATGAAGGGGAATTTCTAATGTAATGTCATCTTCCTCCATATGTGTGTTCCCCCTAGTCATTATTAAGGGGGAACTTTGGGATGTGTAATAGTAATATTACATGTGTAATGATATCTAGTGTGATGTCATAAGATATTATGATGTCTTATCTTGCAAAGGAGGCATAATTTTCTCTATCTTATGTAAAAGGAGTTATGCCACATGCAATGTCACATGCCCCAATTTGCAAAAACAATTTTAATGTTATTTGAGGAACATTGTGTTATATTTTATGCTAAGTTTGTAATTTATGACCAAGTGGGGTCAAGAATAATTAATGTAATTCAGAATATTTTATTTATAAATAAATAAATGATGAGACAACAGCTTAGGGAAGTTGTTAAAAGAGTGTTAATTGGTCACTTAGTGGAGAGTACACTGACAAGTGGCAACATCCTCAAACTACTTCCAACTGTTGCAAGTGGCAACTTCCCTATATTTGTGGTCATGATTCCCTAAGAAAGTGGAATTGGAGTAGGTGGTTCAATAAATGAAAACTGACCAAGAAGACCTAGGCATCTCTATAAAATTTCCCATTGAAGACAGTTGAGGCTGCTCATTTCTGAGAGGTGATCATTCATAGTGAATGAATTTACTCATGAGAAATTCGATAGAGGGGATTACTGAAGTGAGCTTGAGGGGTTAACTGCTGAGACTGAACTTATTGCAGCTATTAGGCTGAATTTCTTACTACTATGAGCAGATTTGAATTACTGAGGTAATTGGACCAGTCAAGCGATAGAAGGTTTTAAGGACATATCCTCCACCCAGTACTCTACCAGGAGGACCAGGAAACAGGCTCGAGGGTCCTGAGGAAGCATTGTCTAAGCTTTCTCTAGGAGTTGGTTGGGAGGAACATCCTCCTTAAGCCGTTGTTTCCTTATCATTGACAGGTTCTATTTGTTTTCAAGTTATTATATTTATTTATTGTCTTCAGTAAAATGTTTACTAGTTTTCAAATACAGACATGTTAGTGTTTAATTAGGGATTATGAAGAAATGAGTAACTGTGTATTGTTGGACTTAGTAATTTGCAGATTATGTTAGAAATAGTAGTAAATATGCTAAATGAGAAATAAATAGAATTAGAATTTCAGACTATATTTTTCCACGCCTGGCTTAGGCAGTACTCTAGTACAGTTGGGTGTTTAGGTAGATATGATGATTTTTCATTTAACCTGAATGAAAAATGTAACTAAAATTCTACTATAGTTTGCTTATGATTTTATTCTGTAAAGAAACAGTAAATACTCTATGTATTAAATATATTTATTTCATACAAGAATTGAACATAGGTATGTAAAAATATTTAGAGATCATACTACTTATAGAACTATTTTAATACTAGTATTCTTTATAAACACAAAACTTACAGTTTAACAAATAAACATAAATATAATAAACAGACTATCACCTAGGGTTTAGGTTAAGATAATTTTCATTACAATCTTATAACAATTGATTTCCAAACAATATGTGTCTTTGATTTAAGACAGAAGCTTCTATTGTAACTTAAGTACAACTACCTAAGTTATTGAAAGATAAACTTAATCCTATTCACAAGCTTGCATTATTTAACCTAATCCTTCCTTTATAAAAATAGTAACAACTGTAAAAATCATTGAAGGAAAATTAACAAAATAGAGCTAAGAAATTACCATGTAAAAATTATGCTATTATCAAACTGTAGGGTATATTTAAATCTCACCCTTATGAGTCAGACAAAGTAATAATAGTACTCTTAACACAGTAAAATTTACATAAATGCTTTGCACTGTAAATCCTTTTATTTGCATGGTAACAATTAAAATAATACTTACTATAACAAATTATTAAAAACAAAATCAATTAAGAAGAAATGGCTTATTGCCCTTCGCGTTACAGGTTAAGGCTCAGCCCTGACCAAATCTTAGCTAAAACAAAATATTATAAATATCAAACAGTAACAACTCTTTATTGACAGGTAAAAACCCTTAATCCATTTACAAGTCTTGACTGATTAATAGTCTTTCTGTACCTTCTAAAATCTATTTTTAAAAACTAAAAATTTATCAGACAGAGGTCAACAACCTCGTAGGGCTTAGAGCTGAGCTCTATAAATACAGTAAAAGAAATTACATTGTTCAGGCCGTAAGGCAGAGACATAAAAACCAGTTTCCATCACGACTACTAGAGCCTTCATCATCCCTGTACAAAGTACCCTCTAAGGGTTTCGAAACTTATACAGAAAACAAGCAATCATTTGAAACTTTAAGCTAGCAGGTAAACCAAGGCTATGCCTTTTCAACTGCAAGAACCAAACTTCCAACAACCACAACATTATGCAGGAAGAAACCCTCATTTGCAACCAGGGCTACCAAGTGTATACTCAAGTGGAATGTTGAAGGGGTAAGCTCACTTCCACCTACAGAGCCAGAACCGGGAGAAGGACCTGCAAGTTACAAACCTTATTATTATTCAAATCTCTCCTAAGATTTGTAAAAACCCCTTTTATGAAAACAAAAACTAAAATCGAATTTGGAACAACTCTTTACCTATAAGCTTCTCTTTCTGAATGAAGCTGAGGTAACCGGACACCGTGGATTGTTTTGGCCCAGGACAAAAGACAATAAGACACTGAGTCACCACTACAAAGGAAAACGAGAACACCGACTCAACCGGACAAAGAAATACTCTTGGTCGAGCTCTGTTAATCAGTTTGCAGGCTCAAGACAACCACGACCCTCGAGTCCTGAAGAAAAACCATTATCCACACTTGCTGTAACTACTTCAACCATTAAAAAGACCAGAAACCACTCACGACCTCTCTCAAACAATCGCAGCAATTGTTTAGGGAAGCAAGCTCCAAGCTTGAAGGTGGTTACAGTTCTCCCATGGCCGCGAGCTCTCAGCTCGGCCAACAAGACAGAGGAACCCTATCTCTACAAAGCAAATGAGTAGGGTTTTGGAGTTATAATTCAACCCTTGTGTGGATGAAACCATCCCACGTGTCCTTCCAAATATTTCCTCAAGCGTGGGTAGAGTTCCATAGTCAGCGCTGCATCAAAACGATTTGCATTTTCAAACCAACGATCATTCGAAACTATACATCTTATGATTGCCCATGATTTGATTTTACCATGGTGATTTGATACTTAGGAAATCGACTATAGGTTATAACATTGATACTTTTTGTTTATCCTAGAAGTTTTTCTTCTTAATCAAACAAGTCGAATAGTTATGTGTAATAACTAGGTTGGTAAAAGAAGAGCCATGGACTCTTGGAACTTAGCCTTTGTGTTATATTTTGAAGGAGTGTTCGAGGAACTGAAGACTAAAATGTTGAAGAATCCTGATAAAATTCTAACAACTCAATGATGATTATATATTTAAAAACATAAGTAACTTGATCATTCATTAAGAGAAGGACGTCTATAAAGTCCTGAAGTGAAGGTAGCTGCGAGAAACACCAAACAGTATGGAGTGAACTTAAGCCCAAAACCGTGAGCTATATTCTCTCTACGAAAATTATACATAACCATTACGGTAAACAAAAAAAAACAGTGTTCTTTATATTTTTAGAGTATAATATTCAGACGATTTGAGGAACTTTGGAAAGTACTTGTTCTTGCAAGTTTTAACCCATGTTTATGTTTTTTGTAATACATCATTATGGTATTAGCTATAAATACAAACTATGGAGTTGTAACAACGGAAAAATAATTGACATTACCTCCTTGAAGACAAGCAGCATATTAAAACATTTTCTAAGACTATCATCTTAATCATGCTAGGGAAGTAGCTTCTTGACTTGAATTTAAATAACACCTACTGGATCTTACGTTTACTTGTTAAACCTGTAAGGAACAAGTAGTCCAAGTGAGCTAGTTGAGCACTAAGTAAGCCTCGATCACATACAAGAATTCTTACCTACTTGACAAAATATAATCATCGGTATATCTAGCAATAGCAAAATGCAAGTCCTTTTATAACTCTTATAGAATTACAGTTGTTAAGCCATTAATAGCACTAACACAAGTTTTCAAAATTACACCTTTTAGTTTACAAGTTCTTTTAAAGAAGCAATCCCATGTTCTTTTATAAACTGTTTCATTTTCCGCTAACCTTTAGCAGGTACTTAGTTGCAACTATAGACATTTTATGTCACTCAAAAAATTTTAAATTTTTACCAATTTTTGGGATATTACATGCAACATGGAGTAAAACACTCCTATTACCATTCATTATATAAGGAGGTGGAAAATCATTTATCATACATGTAGTATGGGATGTAATTATTTCATGCATCTAGCTATATAAGCGAGGTGAAGGAGACCCTTTGGGTATCAATTTATTATGTTGAGTATTCTATTGAATGTTTTTGTAAAGATGTGATAAGTATATGTGGACTAGAGCTCAAGTGTAAGATTTGAGATTTCTAAAGACTAAAGAAGACAATACCTTCCTTTGGATGTTCGCCTATTTGGGGTTTTACCACATATACCCGATGTACTATTTATTTTTCTCTTGTCTCTTATTTACTATTTGATTATATGGATAGAAGGCTAGACTAGTAGATTATTGATATCGATTTGTATGTTAGTAAATACATTGTTGTATGTTTATGTATATTTCTCAATATTCTAACAACTTTGTTGTTTTATTTCATTTACTTTATAATTAAATTAATAGAACAACATCAAACCTTTAAATACATCCATACTTTGTCATGGTGTATAAAATTGATGGGAAACAAGGTATTGAGTGGAGCCAACAAAAGATGTGTTGAGAAACATTTTGAAGCATCCTTTCAAAATAATGCATATTGTTTATGAAGCATTTGCTACTACGGTACGCCTTTTGATTTATACAATCATATATACTATAATATAAATGTGTATATACTTATTACACTTTATTTTTGTGTTTGTAAATGGAACATGAAGAGATACAATGTTAAAATTGAGTTAATCAATAAAACATTCCAAATAGCCCAAGTGCAATATCCCTTGCATCTGATGAAGAAATTAAGTATGCAAACAACTTGAGAAATAACAACAGTTCAAGTGATGATCATTTTTAAAGAAACATAAATGGTTAATTTTTTTATTAAATTGTTGAAGGTTAGTTGAAAGATTACATATAAGGACTACCCAACCACAACAATGGGAGAACCCGTAGCACTATCCAAAATTCCCCTACTTCTGGAGTATACAAAATTTCTTCAACCACTACAAAAAGATTGGTACTGTATATACATACATATTGGCCAAGCAGGAAAATAAAACAAAAAACATAGACTATATGCATAAAGAATATATAAAGGATAAACTTCAATTATCAAATTGCATCAGACATCCCTGGAGGAATGAGCTTTAGTGTGTTCTTGGAGAGGCTCCTGACTCGAGTGCTCCTCCATTTCTAGCACTTTGAAGGACTTGTTGTTTTGAATATGGTTCCTTTGATTCAATATTAACAACCTATTCATATCAATTCTTAACCCCTTGATCTTCCCACCTTTATCCCATAGGCTTCTCTCTCTATATCGCCAACTTAGTTTTCCATCATAGAGATATGATATGAAATTTGCCTCAAGAATTCAAACATTCCTTCAAATATTGCATGCAACATCCACATCATCTACTTAAGGTAGCTAATATCAATGTGCACCCCATAAAAGGCCTCTCTCCATGGAAACATTTCTGCATACCCAACCACCATAGTCAAAGGAGGTCTAAGATCTCCCACACCAGAGCAGAGTATTACCACTTCCCTAGACTATGTAAATGAAGGCCAAAGGGAACCAGCCCATGACAATAGGTAGAGTCTCTACCAATCCCTTTGAAAAAACCAACATATATCCCCAACTCCCAAAGAAAATTAACCTTCCAAACCAAACTAAGAGTTACAAACCCAGTGTCAAGAAAAAAGAAAAGAGGCCTTGCTTAATGGATCCTCTTCATGTTCTGATGTAGAGCTTCAATCATCTCTTCCACCTTTTTCCACACAACATTAAGAGAAGCTAGAGGAGTACACAAACATGAAATCAAACTGTATCCTTCCCAAGATGAAGTGCCACAAAAAACCTATGGAGCAATAAAACACTCCATAATAACCCGGGTGTGGCATGCTACTGGTATGTGTGCGATGATGGCCTTGTATGGGGTCAATAAAGAACTCATCATGCTTGGTATTCATGACACACTCCATGAATTTAGTCCCATCATTTGTGGTACGACCTAAGTTCTTGATGTGTTTTCAGTTCATGTTTGAATGGTAAACTATGGGATCCACTTCCTAAGGGGTCAAGCCCCATCTTTTATACACCATTCTCTTTCTAAGTTGGATCCTGTATTTGCCAAGTTGTCTGCCATTTTGTTGTTGTTCCTTACATGGTTGAGGCTTAGGCCTTGATTATTTTTTAGGAGTTGGATGATTCACTGATGAACTCAATCATGACTATGGTCTTCACGAGTTAATCCTTTGCGAGCAAATATTATGACTATCAAAGAATCTCCCAAAATTAGGACTTTGGTGAGTACTAGGGAGACTAGATATTCCATGCCTTGCAACATTACATACCATTCGGCTTGAATATTGGTCATAGGCTCTAGTCCCCAAGAAAAGGATGTCACAACTTTCCCTTAGGGGTCTAATAGAAACCCCCGCCCCACCTGCCACTCCTAGATGAATGGTGATAATTGAAATTAATGCTACAAGTTGTATATTTTGGAATTTTTGTCTATTAAAATCAAACATTTTGTTAGTGGACAAATTCTCACAATTGGATGACGACATGTTACTAATAACTGTAACAATTATTTTTCTAAATGTGGAACTATGGGAATTTACATTTCCCCATTTTGCATAATTAAGGGTCTCTTATACACATATAATATATGAATTTATGATTTGATTACACATTATCTAGTATCGTCAAATGTTATGTTGGTGAGTAAATATGTGGATAATTTACATTGATACAATGACAACTAGTATATTTATTTAATTGACGCAACACACTAATACAATCAATATATCCAAAAATAACAATTGAAATATAACAAAACAATATTATTATAAGAATTATTTGATTTTCCTATGATTAATTGAAATTTGTTTTTAAAAACAAAACAAGAAGTTGCATTTGCATACCCACAACATTGAAACATATCATTACGTTGTATTCATTTAAACTTAATAATGCAGTTCATTCATATTTATGCATTGGTGATTTTAAACGAGCATTACATATTGGTGCAAATAACTATAATAAACACATTACTACTCCTAACGACAATAAACTCATGGTCTATATTTTTTTGTGAAACTAAAATTGGCAAGCACTTAATTTATGTGAACATAAATTGAAAGACAATAAACATATTGGAACATAATGATTTTATTTGTTTGATAGGAAATAGAGAATGCCAAATTTCAACATTGCTTGCAACTCCTTAGTGTGACTTTTAGCTTGCAACCTTGCCATGTAGCAATGTCACTTCTACAACAACATTTGTAGGCTAATCTAAGCTACATCCATCTACATCCATCTTGCACTTGCAACATCATTTGACCCTTTTAGACTGATTATTCTTAAATCCCATCTTTCTCAATACCATCTAATCATATTCCATTGTATGTTGTGTGAATAGATTTGTGAGGAAGAATACCATCTAATCATATTTCATTGTATGTTGTGTGACGTGATTGTGATGAAGATTGGCTAGGTATAGTGATATTGGAGGTGGGAAATGGTCCCATGTATAGATGTTGTCCACCATTAGGCGATTCTCATAAAAACATTGAATGATACATTTTAACAATGTTCTCACATTTATTGATGATGGTATTATGAATAATATGTATTTGTTCATATATATGTACACAACATATTTAAAAAAAACACATTGAAGATTAATATTGGATCATGTGTGAGATGTTTTTTTTGTAAGTTGAGATCTATTCTATTAAAAAAGAAAACAGTGATACATATGTGTTTACAGGCATACCTACTCATGATGAGCAAATATAGAGGTTCAAAATAAGACTGGGCCCTCCCTCCAGGAGGGAAAACAGGTCCACAGAACCAGGACCCTCCCTCCAAGAGGGAAAACAGGACCACAAAACCAGGACCCTCCCTCCAGGAGGGAAAACAGGTCCACAGAACCAGGACCCTCCCTCCATGAGGGAAAACAGGCCACCCAAGTGAACATAAACAAAAACCTCCTTAGTTCTTTGAGAAACCATACAATGAGCCAACAAGTTAACACTATAAAAGACAAAAAACATGACAATATCATGCATGTGGTCGAGGTGAAACCCGTCAAAAAAAACTTTGTTGTTGGCATGCAGACTGACATGTAGCCCAAGCAATACCTGTTCACGGTTTGTAGTATGGTTCCTCCATGATGGGGCAGCTATATCCTGGTGAGGCTAGCTGAGCAGGATCACCTGGCATGGCCTCTGAATTTTCATTGGACGTCACCATTTCCTCCTCATTGAAGGGGTTGTCTTCTTCCATTATACCTGCAAGAGGCTTCTTGGTGGGGAGCGGAGCAGTATTTTTTGCAATGACAGGGTTGGACATGAACTTGCTCGTTGAGAGAGTGGAGGGTCGACACTGTGGTGGGGGAATGGTGCAGGATGAAGGAACGGGAATGGTGGCTGGGGCAATAGAGGAGCGTGGAGGAGCAGAAGGTGAAGATTCTTGGGGAGGTAGCGGGGGGTGAACTGTAGGATCTAAGGGGAGAGGAACCAGAGGATTGAACCGAAGGACCAACCGAATGAGAAAATTCTTAAAAATCCAGTAATTTTGTCTTCTCTCCATCGTTCTTCCAGCCACATTGAAAGCCCCGAACAGTTCATCTTCCCAGTCATTGACAATCCACTACACTTCTTCAGGAATCTCTAGGTTGAAACCATTTCCACTGGCTTGAGCCGAGAGAGGGATATGGCGGTCCTCATGAGCGCCATGACCACGGCCTCTACGGGGGACACCTCTTTGTCTTCTGGGCATGGTGGGAGAGCAGCTAAGAGCAGAGCAAGATGGAAATAGACCAGAGCTAAGCACTAAGGTAACAGACCAGAGCAGAGGAGGATGTTATCTAAGCGCGGAGCAAGGTGATGGAGCAGGCACCTCAGGTTCAAATGCGGCAACCCAACACCCAACGTTGGCCATATTGAATGGCTCTGCTGCGAGTTATGGCATCCAGGAGGGCGAGTAATGGTGACTGGGATTTGAAGTGACAGCCTAGTATTGTCTGCATGCCTGGATGCAACCACGCCTCCCATGGTATTGAAGGCTTGCATTGAAGGTGAAGGTGGTGAGGTCACGCATGGGTGGGGAAGGCCTTGTCAACCTCCCTCGTGTCCATGTGGACTTGATTGAAACCCGCATCCAGGGCATGTGTGAGATGTTGTGTGAATTGTTGTGATGTCTTTTTTTCCAATTAAAAAAATGGTAAAATGGTTTTTATATCACATCTCATGTGAATTGCACCTGTATTATTTACTTGTTTTGTTTTTATTCATTTATTTTGCACTTAGAATCAAATTATTGGTTGGAAATATATGACAACTTAACTTTCCAAAACACCTCTCTATTTGAAAATAAACCTCATGAAAAAACTAAAACCTACATCTGTGTCAAAACATGGAGCTCCACCTTAGAACTTCAAAATTTCCCTGACAAATCCTAAACATCAATATTGAATGAATTTGAAATATGTTGTGATGAGAGTTTGTACTCGTTTTGCATTTTCAAGAGCATCTTAGTGTAAAAGCATTATGAGTAATTTGTCTTGGCATACAAAATGATTTTGCAATATTTTATGATTGCATCGAGAGAAGCGAGGTGATCTTCAGCCCAGTATGGGGGAGATCCTATCACGTTAGTCACGTTATGCTATAGCCGACATAAATAAAAAAAATATTAAAAAATAAAAAATGAAAAATATAAATTACATATTTCTTAAATAAAAATATAACAAAATAATTAAAATAGCATAGATCCATTTTAAATCTAGATCTATTAAGCACCCAGAGGGATCCAAAGGTAAAAAATGTACATCTCAAGAAATTGGATCTGTAACACCCCGGTTTTGACCCCATTTGCATTAAGTGTATATGATGTATATATTGTAATGGATCATGGTGTGGACCTATAGGAAAATGCCCCACCATTGATTGTCATATTATGTTTCAGCGATGCCGATGGTATTTTGTGCTAGCCAAGCACGTTATAATGGTGGACACCATGTACATATGCAAAATTAATTAAAAGGCCAACAACTAGCTATGTCAGTGCAATAATAATGAAAAGGGCATGATTTCCTAAGGTTGGGGGGGGGATGTCTAACCCTTGGGAGCCATTGGGGAACAGCCACGTGTCAAGTGATGAACCCATCTAGATGTCAACCATCCTTTTTTTCTTATTCACCCTTCCTTGTCTCATCCACCAACCATTTTCAATTCTGTAGGAATTGGTTGGGAAGTTATTACCCTTGGGTAACGTATGCATGGGAAATCGTGGGGTTGGCAGGACTATCAGTCCTTTCCCACATGCAAGCCCAAGGGTAGGGGCATTCTCATTCCCTCACGAGAGCAAGGAACCCTTTCCAGGATTCCATCTTCACGCAGACAACAGTCCACACTCACACAGGTAGGCATTCGAGACTGTTCTTCCTTCCCGATTTTGTGGTGTGTAGTTCTCTTCACGATTGTGGGTCTGTGTAGGTGAATCCACCTTCACACGGGTCGTATTCTTCCCCTCATGCAACTGAGAGATCGTTGTTGGTTTCCCCACAAATTTGGGTTGCTGTAAGTTTGTTGGAGTCGTTTTTGCCACGATAGGGCCATAAATGACTCTAGAGTTGAATTGCTCAGTCTGGGATGTGTATTACCCAATTGCCATTATGGTTTTGTTCTATGGTGTTTTCTTTTCAATCCTAGAGCTGTCATTTTGTTCTGTGTGCACAGTGGTTGGTCTTTGGACTGTTTGGGAGTGGAAATGGAGCCTAAGTGTGCTTGATAAACCTATTGTGTGTAGGAGACTCATAGACAGAGCTAGAGGGTTGGTTTTCTTCTCTACACCCCCTGAATAACACTGAAAGGGAAGTCATGGATTAAGGGACTGTGTAGCAGAGAAGGGGATGATTCCTTGTGTTGGGTGTGTGTGGATGTCTTAGAAGTTAGACTAGATCTGGTGTAGGTTTCCTTAGCTCTTCAGTGATCCCACTAACTTAGCAACCATCATTTCCAGCTCCTGATAGCCTGATAAACCCAACTACATTGACTTGGCTATGTATTGTTGTGTATCCTTGGCTACATGTGAGCCTACTAGTTCCCCCTTATCCCTTGCAGAATCGTGCCCAGCTCAGGGGTGGCGGTGTTGCTGAGAGATTGATGAGCGCACTAGCCTATGGTTGGGTGGAATGTTGCAGCGACGTAACTGGTTGCGAGACAAGCTTTCCTAAAGATAAGTTCTCTTGTGCTTAAATCCTTGCAACTGTATTATTTTATGAATGAACTTGATGTATGCTTATATGCT
The DNA here is from genome assembly GCA_001517045.1 of Pseudotsuga menziesii. Lineage (NCBI taxonomy): Eukaryota > Viridiplantae > Streptophyta > Pinopsida > Pinales > Pinaceae > Pseudotsuga > Pseudotsuga menziesii. Next base: position 270,591 of record LPNX011186282.1, read on the forward strand.
GTAATATCCAAAATATTGATATTGTCTAATGTTCTATGATAGTGTTGACTCGCACACTCAATCTCATACAAATTTGCAAAATAACTGTGCATGCAAACTCGCCATGCAGAAATGCCCTAAAATATAGTTGAATTAGGGTTAGGGTTTTGCAAAGAGAAATTAACATTTACCACTGATATTCTGGCTGATAATGACTCCAGAGATAGCTGCATGCATAAGGATCCAGATGGGTGGTCTAATAATGCTCTTTTCCTCCAGTGTTACCACCCCATAGTACCGTAAAAACCCTCCACACTGAAGGTGACATTTTTGTAGGAGGAGAGGTTCGTTTGGGCTAAAACTTTCTGATCTTGTTTGTTTGTTGATGCCAGAGAGATGGCCCGGCACATGCAAAGGTTTGGCTGCCTCTAAGTTCCCTAGCGAATTGATAATCACTTCTGCTACTCACGCCCCCAACTGATCTGTTGGGCTGATAGCTGCTCCAGGTGAGAAAACTGATGGCTGATAATCACTACATACCGTAGGATAGGCCTACTGAGAAAGAGGACGCTGACATGTAGAGGAAAGAGTAGGTTTTGTGGTCCCAACGAATCCTTCTGTGTTTTGCCTACTACTTTCGGTTGCAAAACGTGGATTTGCTAATAACCCTTTGGAATCTGTTGGATCTCTGAATTCTATAGTATATGATGGATACAATGGATAAACTTGGATGATCTATCCCAATACGAGACTAGGGCAGATATCTCATTGTCGAACCCTCGCTAGCTGAAGACACCGTCTCCAACCCCAACTATCATAGCTACACGCTGTGCTGCTGCTCGAAACTCCAAAATCAATCAACAATAACAATAGATATGTCCTTTAGTCCCATAACCCTTCTTAAATAGATCTTCATATGCTTTTAGGGTTTGCATGTCACTTTTACATGCATGCAATTCTAATTTGATGTTGACTTTAATACTGACTAAACAAGGCCTGCATGCTTTCGAATATGAACTCTGATGGCCTTCTTTCTATACTGATGACTTAATAATGTTGAATTGATGTACCTTTTTGCTCCTAGTGCTATTAGTCCTCAGTTATTCCCTTTTATAAAAAACGGAACATTACAATCCTCCGTCGCCAAAGATTGCTTGTCCCCAAGCAATGCTAACACAACTCCACAATTAATCAAACTGAACCAACTGAATTTGGGGATGATCCCAAGGTCCCAAATTATCCTAGGATATCTATAGCACCCTCTACTCAAAGCACTGCACTGCACGGTACCATCACAAAATGTCCCACATAATCCTCCTATAAGTAGAGTGACTAACCACGGTGAAAACAAGGTACCATCACAAGAGACCTCCTGAAAGCATCCTCTAGCAATCACTAAACTGCCAATTACTATAATACAAGGGTCCCAAATCAACCTGAGAATTATAGAGGTCAAAATGCATCCACCGCTACCCTACATAGTATCGACACCAGGAGCATCCTGTGGACTCCCAAGTAACACCATCAATAAACACTATATCCATCCGTCATAAGGTCTCCCACCTGGATCCCAATGCAAACTTGTGCATCTTTCATCCCAAATATCTGAAGGCTCTTGTGGGACTATACCCTTGGCTAGGAATGTCTTCCCAAGAATCTCCCACTCAATAGGACACCAACTTTAAATATTTCTCCAATCCAACCCCTGGAAAGGACCTTGTCCATAAGCACCATCACAAGGAATAATCCTACTAAGCTGACATTCTTCCCTTCTGATTTCAACTGGAATGCTCATTTATTGTTGCCCAATTTCTTGATCCTGCCCAACCTGTAAGAACCATCCTCCATTATGCAAATGTGGACTCAAGCTACTACAATCCTTATCTATGTACTCCTGAAGAGGACTGCTTTGAAATGCAATAGTATGTTTCTTCTGCTGCCCCATCAAGGAATCTAACTGCTCTTTGATACTAGAAAGCTTGATTGCTGACTCGATGCATGTAACTCAAAGAGTTGTAAGCTCAACATCTCATTGTAATATGGTGTCCCGAAGTATCTTGGTCCTCTCTTTCATTGCTAGAATGCTTTCTTTAACACGTTCAATCTTCTTTCGGTGACTACCATCTAGAAGCTCTATTTCATTCATGTATAAACTCTCCCTAACTCCCATGCGTGATTGGCCACTATCTCGACTGTTGTGCCCATTGCCTTGCACCTCATGTATTTCGCATGTCATAACTGTTTGGACTCCTGATGTAGGAGATGAAGACTGTACCAACTCCAACTCATCACATGACTTGTCCACAATCTGACTATCGGATGTGATGGTATCGCTAGACTCAGAGGATGGCTCTAATGCTATCTCCTCATGCACATCGTCATCATGTACTGTCAACTCCAAATGAAGCTCACCAACAACCTGTACTTCATGCTCATCTTTCTTCCCTCCCCCAACTATGCCTTTAAGGAGATCCTCATCCAAATGCAAAGTAGCCAATTTAATGGCATTTGTCTCAATCATGGAGTTGAGCTAGAAGTATGTATCCAACTTCTGCACCCGATTTCGGGCTGGACCACCCCGGGTACCCTCAAAGGTAGGGATAGTCAGTTTCCCTACGGTGCACTGTAACTCGTAGTTCTGGATGAATGGCCTATTGTAAGCTCTGGGTTTGTTCTTACTTTTAAAGTGGCAAAAGTCAGTGAAGGTCATGGCTGAATGGCAGTCATCTCCTAAAGCTCTATACTCTCTCAGATAGGCACTCATGGATTCTTTTGGTTCTACTTGTGCTAGAGGCACTGCAACTGGACTATCTAAGAATTGAGGCATGGTAGGCCGGGAAGGCTTTTTGTATATATGAGGATGGCTCTGCATGTTGGTATGTAAGTGCTCCCCACTACTACTGGTGGATACCCTATCACTATTGGGAAACAAGGGACTGTGTGGGGTGGGCCCATTTTTCTCTGTCATTTTCCTGAAGGTACTCATCATTTATTTTTTCCCAATAGTGAGTTCTTTTATGGCTGATATGAGACTATTGAAAGTTGTTTTATCATCATCGGTCATTGTTTCTTTTCCCTTTTCGAACTGATACTCTCTATCCCCCAACTCTATGTCCTCTAAATCCTCTTCTCCTCTATCACTGTTTCTAAACCTCTATATCCGGTAAGTAATGTTGTATTGGTGTTCTGAATTCATTTACACTTTTGCATGCCCACAGCTAACCAGGAACATGCTCTGATACCACTATAATATCCCAAATACTAATATTATCTAATGTTCTATGATAGTGTTGACTCGCACACTCAATCTCATACAAATTTGCAAAATAATTGTGCATGCAAACTCGCCATGCAGAAATGCCCTAAAATATAGCTGAATTAGGGTTAGGGTTTTGCAGAGAGAAATTAACACTTACCACTAATATTTTGGCTGATAATGAATCCAGAGATAATTGCATGCATAAGGATCCGGATGGGTGGTCTAATAATGCTCTTTTCCTCCGGTGTTACCGCTTCGCAATACCGTAAAAACACTCCAAACTAAAGGTGACGTTTTTGTAGGAGGAGAGGTTCGTTCAAGCTAAAACTTTCTGAGCTTGTCCGTCTGTTGATGCCGGAGAGATGGCCCGGCACATGCAGATGTTTGGCTGCCTCTAAGTGCCCTAGCGAATTGATTAGCACTTCTGCTACTCACTCCCCCAACTAATCTGTTGGCCTCATAGCTACTCCAGGTGAGCAAACTGGTGGCTGATAATTATTGCATACCATAGGATAGGCCTACTGAGAAAGAGGACGCTGACATGTAGAGGAAAGGCTAGGTTTTGTGGTCCCAGCGAATTCTTTTATGTTTTCCCTATTACTTCTGGCTGCAAAACGTGGATTTACTAATAACCCTTCGGAATTTGTTGGATCTTCGAATGTTGTAGTATATGATGGATACAATGGATAAACCTGGATGATCTATCCTAATAAGAGACTAGGGTAGATATCTCACTACCGAACCCTCACTAGCTGAAGACACTGTCTCCAACCCCAACTGTCACGGCTGCACACTGTGTTGCTGCTCGAAACTCCAAAATCAATCAACAATAACAATAGATATGTCCTTTTGTCCCATAACCCTTCTTAAATAGATCTTCATATGCTTTTAGGATTTGCATGTCACTTTTAGGGTTTATGCTTCACTTTTACATTCATGCAATTCAAATTTGATGTTGACTTTAATACTGACTAAACAAGGCCTACATGCTCCGCATGCTTTAGGATATGATCTCTTATGGCCTTCTTTCTATACCGATGACTTAATAATACTGAATTGATGTACCTTTCTACTCCTAGTGCTATTAGTCCTCAGTTATTCCCTTTTATAAAAAACAGAACATTACATGTGCTGTGAAAGTATGATGACATGTGTTTGCTTCTGTTGTATGTTTTAGGAATTGGTCATCTGCATATGTATTGTGATGATGTTGCATCTGTGTATGTTACTGTGTTTTTATCAGCATGCATCTTTCATACATGTTATATTTATTCTTCATGTTTATGTTCATGGGGCTTGGTTTTCCCGACTGCTTGGTTAGCATGTTAAGTCCCATCCTCTTCATTGATTAGAGGGTTGGGGACGTGACAGCTTGGTATTAGAGCTTTAAGCTACAATATTGGGCCTCTATGGGCCAAGAAAACTCAACTAACAGAGGGTGGGTAACCTTTTTTGAGCACAGACCAGCAGAGAGAATTTCAGAAAATCACTAAGTGTGAAAACTATTCTCTATGTGGCAGATGAGAAACGTAAAGCGGAGCCGCAGTAGCGGCTGAGCTGACCGAAGCAGAGCCGCAGCGGTGGGTGCAAGTTAAATTTGTCGCTGACATGGAGGAAATTCTAGAAATTTCCCAAGCATGGAATCAGCAAGCGAAAGTTTAAGTCCGAGCCACTATAACGACTACATCGCTCGGAGGGAGTCAACAGGTTGAAGAGCTGTAGCGGCAAGCGAAATTCCAAGTGTTTTCCGCTACAACGGGCAAACGACAAGGAACGGGCCGCAGTTGTGGGTATAAATCGGAAAGTCTTACAATATAGCGGCAACGGGTGGAGGCCAAAAATTGAGCCACAACGATGATGGACGGGAGACAAATGGCCACGGCGATGAATAATTGACATGGGAGCCGTAGCACCGCCTGGGTCCCAAGAGTGTAGCCGCAACTGTGGCTAGAAGATGAGAAGTCTTTCAATGCGGTGACCGCGAGAGAAAGAAAGAAGGAAAAACCAAAATTTTTCTTAAGTGTTGGCAATGGCTCGGGGCGGAAGAAAAGCTTGAAGTTCTACCATCATTGTGAATGGAACTTAAACTTCGAGCCGATACATTGCGGCTGGAAAAGGAAGTTCGAGCCGCAACTACGGCGGGTGCAACTGGAAGAAGGAGTCGACACGTTGCGGCTGGGAAACAAAGAAGAAGACGCAATGACGGTGGCAAACAAAATATGCTCGAGCTGCAATGTCAGGTGAAAGGCGAACATCGAGCCGCAATGACGGCGGAGGAAAGATGGAAATTGAGCCGACGTAGCGGCGCCTAGAAAAAGAAGAATAAGCTCCTACGGCGGCGGCGACAGCAGCAAGAAAAGGTAAAGTCGAATCTGCAACGCAGCAGGTGGAGAGTGAAGAGTGGAGCGACTACGCGCGAGCCAAAGTCAAAGAATTTTCCGCCATAGCGGATGAAAACGAAAGTTTGGAGTTGAAATCAAAGTTTTGACAAGGACTTTTATCAGGTTTTAGTGGGAAGCCACAAGGGGGCAAGCCCCCTAGACCCTCGTCGTCCCCTTCAGATAGTCATTCTTGTGAAAAGAAAATCATGTTTGAAATTATTAATATGAGGTTTCCTAGTCAAGGTAAGTGGTTTATGATTGATGTGAATGATTGACAGCTAACAGTTGTGTTTTTTTTTTTTCAATGTGGTTCACGCGCCGGCTTGACCGACGGGCTACATCCACAGAATAATTTCTAGCGGACCCACCTGAAGGGGCCTCACACCCGCGGCCGCTGCGTGCCTAACCTCAAGAGAGTCAATGAGAATGGATCCCGCGACCTCACATGCTGGGAGGCCTAACTACGAGTACTCGACCGATTGAGCTAACTCTTGGGGCTACAGCTAACAGTTGTGTTATTAACACATTTTGCAAAAATCTAGTCATCCTCAAAGAGGCAATATTCCAGATAGTGCAGTTTGGTAAGGTAAGTTGTGGTTCAGCCATGGGAACCCATGACGGATATGATGCACAGGATTCCTACGAGCGTGCACAAGATGCCATGGGGGGAATTTTCGAGTTGCAAATGATGACATAGAGTCTAATGGAAGAAGATTCCAAGAGACACCGCCAGATATTGTAGCTACCATGAGAAGCTTAATTAAAGCCCAGGAAGAGCAGCATCAGTTGAATGCTGCTATGTTGCAGAGTTTTACATACTTGCAAAGAAAGATAGACTCTGGACAGGGCACGGTATAACCAGAAGGTAGTAAGAGCAGTACCAGAAGAAGAAGAAGGACTTCTAATAGATCATCTGACTTAGAAGAATCCAGTGGGGATTCAAGCTCTTCTTCTCACAAGAGCAAGAGAAATAGGCGCCATAGGGATCGCTCTCGAGATGAATTCAAGAAGGCTAAACCTCCTACATTTGATGGTGAGGTAAAGACTGGACAAGAGGCTGAAGCTCGGCTTCTTGGGATAAAGAAGTATTTCCAAGTTCAGAATTATTCGGGAAACATGAAAGCAAGGGTTGCCATATTCAATCTGAATGGAAGGGCATCCATTTGGTGGGAACACTTCAAGCAAGTAAAGAGGTTCAGTGAAGGAAGTCCTAAGTGGAAATAGTTCAAGAAGTATTTCAAGCAAAAATACCTCTCTGACAGGTATTATGATGACAAGATTAAAGAGTTCCATGAACCGAGATTGGGACAGCAGACCATGGAAGAGTATGCAAATAAGTTCTTGGAATTGTTAAGGTATGTTAGGTACATCAAAGATGAAAAGGTGAAGATCTAGTGTTTTTTAAGTGGATTGCCTCAATCTTACAAAGAAAGAATTGAGTTTTATGAACCTAAAACTCTGGAAGAAAAGGAAGGCTAAGTATTGCTATGAGAAAAGCAAAGGAAAACCTAATTACCAGAAGTTGGAAGGACACAAGGAATAAGAAATCTGATCAAAGGAAGAAAGGTTTCAAACCTTCTAACTTCAGGAATCAGTAAAAGCAACCATCACAAGCTGAGAAGCAGCTAGCCAGAGTGATAAGAGAATATCCTAGAGAACTGCAGCAGAACAAAGAACCTCTCTAATGTTTGGAATATGGTGGACCCCACATGCGCATGAATTGTCCACTTGAGAATGTGAATGCAAGGCTAGCTTACACATTCGAGAGGCAGAAACAGTGGGTCAAGTAGCAAGAGCTGTCCCTAGGATTTATGCAGCACTGGAGGATCGCCGGGCAGATCACCAGTCAACTGTGGTTGAAGTTGTAGGTAAGATTGTCGAGCAATCTGTTTCTATTTTTATTGACCCTTGTTCTACTCACAGTTACATTACTCCTAGAGTAGTGGAGAATTGTGCTTTCAAGAAAGTAAAGCATAGAAAATCTTGGTTAGTTCAACTAGCCACTGGAACTAAGAGAAAGGTTAGTGAAGTGGTGCAGAAATGTCCATTGGTTATGAATGGATTGGTCACTTGTGTAGATCTAAATGTTCTACTGCTTGGTTCCTATGATGTTCTCATTGGAATGGATTGGTTAGAAACTCACAAGGTAAAGCTTGATTGTTGTAATAAGACTTTTGAATGCATGGATGAAGAAGGAAACCCGAGAGTTGTAAGAGGCATTCAAAAGGTGATTTTTGTGAGGCATATTTCAGCTATGCAGTTGAAAAAAATCTTTAGGAAATGTTTCCAGTTATATGCAGCCCATATTTTGGAGGAAACAAAGAATGAAGCTCCTAGGTTGGAGGATTTTCATGTGTTGCAGGAATTCAAGGATGTCTTTCCTGATGAAATTCCAGGGCTTCCTCCGAAAAGGGCCATTGATTTCACCATTGAACTTGTGCCAAGAACAGCACCAGTGTCTAAGACACCCTACATAATGAGTACACCAAAAATGCTAGAGCTGAATATGCAACTACAAGAGTTGTTGGAGAAGAGGTATATTAGGCTGAGTGTGTCTCCTTGGGGAGCACTAGTTCTATTTGTGAAAAAGAAAGATAGTACACTAAGGTTGTATATTGATTACATACAATTGAACAAAGTCACAATGAAGAATAAATACCCTTTGCCTAGGATTGACGACCTCTTTGATCAAATGAGAGGAGTAAAGGTATTCTCTAAGATTGACTTGAGGTCTAGTTACCATCAGGTAAGAATCAAGGATGAAGACATTCATAAGACAACCTTCATGATAAGGTATGGACATTATGAGTTTGTAGTGGTACCATTTGGTCTCATAAATGCACCAGCTACATTTATGTGCCTTATGAATAGTGTCTTCAACAGGTATTTGGACAAATTTGTTGTTGTCTTTCTTGATGACATTCTTGTTTATTCTAAGAATGAGGAAGAACATTTGAGGTTAACATTGCAATGGCTCAGGGAGCATAAGTTGTATGCAAAGTTGAGCAAGTGTGACTTCTATAGAGATAGAATTCAGTATTTGGGTCACATTATCTCAGAAGAGGGTATATCACTAGACCCTGAGAAGATTGAATCCATTATGAATTGGCCTACTCCGAGGAATGTGACAGATGTAACATCTTTTATGGGACTTGCAGGATGTTACAGGAGATTCATTGAAGGATTCTCCAAGGTTGCACATGCCATCACTTCCTTGCAAAGGAAGGGTATAAGGTTTGAATGGACATCGAAGTGTGAAGAAAGCTTCCAATGGTTGAAGAATATTCTCACAAGTGCACCAGTAATGAAAGTTGTAGTTCCAGAAAAAGATTTTGTGGTGTGTACTGATGTGTGCAGACAAGGGCTTGGAGGAGTCCTTATGCAGGACAACCATGTGATATGTTATGAGTCAAGGAAGCTGAAGGAGCATGAGAAGAACTATGCCACTCATGATCTATAACTTACATCTATAGTACACGCTCTCAAGATGTGGAGGAATTACTTAATGGGCAGAAGGTTTGAGCTAAGGACATACCATTGTGGTCTGAAGTACTTGTTTGATCAGCCAACGTTAAATGCCAGGCAAGCTAGATTGTTGGAGTTTTTATGTGAGTTTGATTTTGAAATCAAGCACATAAAAGGAAAGGAGAACAAGGTAGCTGATGCACTCAGCAAAAAGGTGTAGGAAATGCACGTGGCATCTCTTAGTATTCTAGTCAGATTTGAGACAACAGATTGTTAATCATACTGCTGGAAATGAATTGTATGACAAGGTAAAAGACAAGTTGTAGCAGCAAAGTCTCACGAAAAGGTATGAGGAATATAAATTGGAAGAAGATGGACTTCTTACTTATAAGAACAAAATCTATATTCCAAATATAGCAGATTTAAGGAGAGTTGAGATGGATGAGATCCATCAAGCTCCATATTCTGGTCACCCAAGATTTCAAAAGACGATTGCTACAACCATAAAGCATTATTTTTGGCCAGGAATGAAAAAGGACATGGTTGAATATATTTCAAGGTGCATGAAATGTCAGCAGGTGAAGGTTGAGCATCATTACCCAGCAGGTTTGTTGCAGCCTTTTCCAGTTCCAGAATGGAAATGGGAAGTTATTTCCATGGATTTTATTACAGGATTGCCAATGACTTGGAGATAATATGATTCCATCATGGTTGTGGTGGACAAGTTGACAAAGGAAACACATTTCATACCGGTTAATTCTATGCATAAGAATGATGACATTGCAAAGTTATTCATGAAGGAGATTTTCAAATTGCATGGATTACCTAAGGAAATAGTCTTTGACAGAGATGTCAAGTTCACTTCCAATTTTTGGAAAGGTTTGTTTGCATATTTGGGTACGAAGTTGAACTTCAGCCCCGCCTACCATCCTCAGACTGACTGTCAAACAGAGAGAGTGAATCAAGTGCTTGAAGGCATGCTTCGCATGTATATGATGGACAAATAGACCAAGTGGGAAGATTACCTACACTTGGTAGAGTTTGCTTATAACAATGGACAACAAGTATCCTTGGGGATGAGTCCATATTAAGATTTGTATGGTAGAAGGTGTAGGACACCAGTGACATGGTATAATCCAGTGAACAGGATTGTGCTTGGGCCAGAATTACTCAAGGAGATGGAACAGGAAGTTGTAAAGATCAGGCAGAATCTGAAAGCACCTCAGGACAGACAGAAAATCTATGCATATAAGCATAGGGTGAATAGAGAATTTAGTGTTGGGGATCATGCTTACCTCAGAGTGAGGGAAAATAAGAGTTCCTTGAAGCTTGGAAGTTATTCCAAGTTGTCACTTAGATATTGTGGGTCGTTTGAAGTGCTTGAAAGAATAGGGCCAGTTGCATATAGACTTGCATTGCCTGCTAGCACTAGAGATCATGATGTTTTTCATGTTTCTTTGCTTAAGAAATATGTACATTATCCCAACCATGTGATAAATTGGGATGTGATTTAGGTGGAGCCCGAGGGAGAGATCCAAATCAAGCCAATGCGCATCCTCGACAGGAAGGTCACAATTCTCCAGAACCGAGCCATAGGGCAGGTAAATGTGCAATGGGAGCACTATGGTCCTGAAGAGGCTACGTGGGAGCTAGATGATGCCATGTGATTGGCACATCCATTTTTGTTCAATTCTGCGGAGCACTGAGGCGATGCCAATGTGGCATTTGGTTCAATTTTGTAAAGCACTGAGGACAGTTCTATTGAAGGGGGAGGGGAATGTAATACCCCGGTTTTGACCCCGCTTGCATTAAGTGTATATGATGTATATATTGTAATGGATCATGGTGTGTAGCTATAGGAAAATGCCCCACCATCGATTGTCGTATGATGTTTCGGTGATGCCGATGGTAGTTTGTGCTAGCTAGGCACACTATAATGTTGGACACCATGTACATATGCAAAATTAATTAAAAGGCCTACAACCAGCTATGTCAGCGTAACAATAATGAAAAGGGCATGATTTCCTAAGGTTAAGGCAGGGGGGAATGTCTAACCCTTGGGATCCATTGGGGAACAACCAAGTGTCAAGTGATGAACCCATCTAGATGTCAACCATCCTTTTTATCTTATTCACCCTTCCTTGTCTCATCCACCAACTGTTTTTAATTATGTAGGAATTGGTTGGGCAGTTATTACCCTTGGGTAACGTATGCATGGGCAGTCGTGGGGTTGGAAGGATTGTCAGTCCTTACCCACACACAATCCTAGGGGCAGGGGCATTCTCGTTCCCTCACAAGAGCAGGGAACCCATTCCATGATTCCACCTTCACGCAGATGGCAGTCCACACTCACGCAGGCAGGCATTCGAGACTATTATTCCTTCCCAATTTTACTGTGTGTAGTTATCTTCATGATTATGGGTTTGTGTAGGTGAAGCCACCTTCACGCAGGTGGTATTCTTCCCCTCACACAACTGAGAGATCATTGTTGATTTCCCCATGAATTTGGGTTGCTGTAAGTTTGTTGTTGAGTCGTTTTGGCTACAATAGGGCCGTAAATGACTCTAGAGTCGAATTGCTCAGTCTGGGCTGCGTATTATCCCATTGCCATTTCGGTTTTGTTCTGTGGTGTTTTCTTTTCAATCCTAGAGCTGTCGTTTTGGCCACAATAGGGCCGTAAATGACTCTAGAGTCGAATTGCTCAGTCTGGGCTGCGTATTATCCAATTGCCATTTTGATTTTGTTCTGTGGTGTTTTCTTTTCAATCCCAGAGCTGTCGTTTTGATGTGTGTGCATAGTGGTTGGTCTTTGGACTGTTTAGGAGTGGAAATGGAGCCTAAGTGTGCTTGATAAACCTAGTGTGTGCAGGAGCCTCACAGACAGAGCTAGAGGGATGGCTTTCTTCTCTACACCCCTTGAATAGCACTAGAAGGGAAGTCATGGCCTGAGGGACTGTGCAGTAGAGAAGGGGATGATTCCTTGTGTTGGGTGTGTGTGGATATTTTAAAAGTCAGGATAGCTCTGGTGCAGGTGTCCTTAGCTCTTCAATGAGCCCACTCGCTTAGCAGCCATCATTTCCAACTCCTAATAGCCTAATAAACCCAACTACATTGGCTTGGCTATATATTGTTGTGTATCCTTGGCTATGTGTGAGCCTGCTAGTTTTCCCTTATCCCTTGCGAAATCATGCCCAACTCGGGGGTGGTAGTGTTGCTGAGAGAATGATGAGCGCACTGGCCTATGGTTGGGTGGAACGTTGCAGCGACGTAGCTGGTTGCAGGACAAGCTTTCCTGAAGATAAGTATTCTTGTGCTTAAATTCTTGCAACTGTATTATTTTATGAATGAACTTGATGTATGCTTATATGCTGTGGGAGTATGATGACGTGTGTTTACTTCCGCTATATGTTTTAGGAATTGTTCATCTACATATCTATTGTGATGATGTTGCATATGTGTATGTTACTGTGTTTTTATCAACATGCATCTTTCATACATGTTATATTTATTCTTCATGTTTATGTTCATGGGGCTTGGTTTTCTTGGGTGCTTGGTTAGCATGTTCAGTCACATCCTCTTCGTCAGTCGGAGGGTTGGGGACGTGACGGGATCCCTCTCAGTGCTTGATAGATCTGGGTTTAAAATAGATCTATGTTAGTGATTATTTGAAGGAGGATCTTAGCTTTAAAACATTGGGGAATAAATAAATTTTAAAGTAACTTGTTTTTTCATTTTATATTTTGTAATTTCCATGCCACATTACCATGTAATGATGTATAAAACTTTAGATCAGCCACATTTTACCATATATTTATGTTATGTTGCACAATACATTTTACTATCAATCTTTGTATGTTGTGACATACATTTAGAGTGGCAATAACCGCTATACTTGTATTGTGCCACTCATGTGTTAATGTGTCAATTATGTGCTAATGATTTCTTTGTTAAATAATTTGTGTTTAAAAATTGAATTGGCATTTAATAAATTTTTTATTTTATTTTTTCACATAAAAAAGCATGGACTAAGCTGCATGCAACTCTTGTTTTTTTTTCTTTTTTCTTTTAATCTTCTTTATCTTTTCTCATTTTGGAATATGAAAGTACTATATAAGTTTCTTAGAATGAGGAAATTGCCTAGTAAATTTCTCAAAAAATACATTACAAGGAACAATTATTAATATAATTTTTAATATTAAGGTGGGTATATGGATGACATTACTTTAAAATATAGTGGTAAAAGTATTATTGCATCGAGAGGAGCAAGGTTCTCTACAACCAAATATGGGGGAGATGTTGTCATGTAATGTAACATAACATTATATTACCAAAAATAAAAATAATTTTAAAAAATCATGTTGGATCATAAAATAAATAAAATAAAACTAAAAACCCGATGGGCTAGCTCATGTGGTCGAGTGCTATAAGTTGTGAGAAAAAGGTCTCGGGGTCAAATCCTTGGGAGGCTATACATTGCTATATAAGGGCCTCACCTAATGTCCCCATCGGGTTAGCTATGTAATAAGAGCAAATGGCAAGCCCCGTTGGGGGGTAGGTGAACCACAATATAAAAAATATAAAAAATAAATAAAAGAAAAATAATTAAAAAATCTTTAGAGGCTCATAAATTTTTTTTTAAAAAACCCGACATAGATCTATCTTAAACCCAAATCATTCAAGCAGTGAGAGGGATCAAAATTTTAGATGAGTAATTTTTTTTTGAATGTGTAAAAAAAAATTACACCTCAAGCATAGATCTGGGTTTAAGATGGGGCTATGCCATTTAATTAATGTTAAAGTATCTTATTGAATTACACTTAAATCAATTTGATTTATTGAATGTGTTAAAGTTCCTTTGTTAATGAAGTGAAATCAATTCTTTGATGTTTGGAAGAGGTGTAATGTCCAATTTTTCTGCTCATCTTAAAAAAAGTTTATAACATATTAATATCATGTAAGTCATAATGCCAAAACCTATAGAGAATAGGGGAGAGTGATAACAATTTAGGTGGATAAAAATTGAATAATATGCCATTATGGATTTGTAATATAAGCATATATGGTATTATTGACTACATATTTGGATCCAATGATGTGTGTTTATTTGAAAGTTTATAAGATCCACTTGTCTTTTTTTTTATCTACATGAATAATGAGATTATAGATAAGAGAACTTGAATGGAGTTGGATTTAGGGGCGTGTTTATCAATTTCTTTCATAATATAGTAAGCTCTCTAATTAAAATGATAACATATATCTTGTGGTCATATTGAATCTAGGATCTCAAAGGGAAAAGAAGGGTTAAAAACTACCAAAGAGCTCATTATACGTCAAACAAGAGAAAATGAAGCGTTATTATGATTTCGACTTTGTATTGCATAACTTAGAGATATGTTGGTTGCAATGTATGTGATGATCAAGCTCCATCCTTAGTTGGTGAGAATAGATCTTGAACTAACCAAGAAAAAGCAAAAGTTATAATAGAATCGTTGTTGTGTTCCGTATAACCTGTATGGCCTATCGTGACTAGGGGGGGATCTTTTTCCTTTATTTATATTTATGATACCAAGACATTATTGTCTAATATTAAGTTATTTTTCCATGCAACATATACACCACATAATCTTGATCCACTATGCACGGGCCTGCGTGTATATTACTCTAGTTCAGATGCGATGCTGCACATACTAATTTGACCTTGCGCACTTTTGCACCTATCAATTTCTTTATCATGTAGCTATATTGTGTGCACGAAACCTTACTATTGTGTGGTCCATTACACAATTGTATTTAACCCTTGCGTTACTACCACCCTACAAATTAACCACCATGTGGCAACTGAGCTTGCAATGCTGACTCACCAGCTTCCTGTAGAGTTAGCGATATATGCATAGATGAGCCTCTTACATAAATCGTACATTTAGATGCAAGCATTTATAAGGAACATCATCATATATCCATCAAATAGATATCCAGAATCAAATTACTACTAGCTAAGCAATCCATATTCACAATCATTATATACAACATGCATCTCATCATTCATTCAGATCAACATTCATACCTTGGAAATGAATAACAACAATGAAACATCACATAACACTTGTCTTGATTTAATTTTTTTAAGCAACTGAATTCACAAGAGAAACATTCCACCCAATCTTATGCACTTTGTCTAGCCTATACTCTTTATTCTAAGAGGCCACCCTCGCATTGGGTGTGATTACCTTAAGTAAAGGGGAACTATCTAGAGATCTCACTTATAGTCGAAATAGGCATACAGTCATATCCAAGCCAACCTTTGCTAGGTTAATAGGATATTACAATCACACAGACTCAATTCTCAAGCCAGGCCAACCTTTGTTGGTAACATACTTTTCCAGGTACTAGAGCGACAATGATAACTAGTGACTCACCACAGAGTTACAAGCACCTCACACATACTTGGTTATCTTGGGGTCCATAATACCCGCCCCACACAACACCAAGAAAGTACCCCTTCACTGCTCAACGGTCCCTTAGGATTCACCTTCCTCCAGGTGCTACTCCAGTGTGTGCGTAGAAAGGTCACACAAACCCCGTTATTCCACTAGGAGGTCATGACCTTCACTAGTATCTTAGCCAAATCTATGCTCCACACAACTTTGGTACTCAATACAAGCATTCAAACTTACACATACTCAGTAAGTTTGGGGTCCACAATACCTACCCCACATAACAACGCCTAGGTGTTATTCTAGTGCGTGTGTATAAATACCACCCAAACCCTGCTATTCTGTCAAGAGGTCACATAACCACTATTGGATACCAATCCACTTGGTGTTGAACAATCTATTCACTTCTCAAGGATAACAACAAATCAAGTAGGAAAAACAGTCATATTCGATAATTTACCTCCATAACCACAGATGCCTTGCGCAGACTCGGTTAGCTTGGGCCCATAATACCCACCCCACACAACACCAAGAAGGTACCCCTTTGTTATTTTTTCTAACCTAATTCAAATTGATTATGATCTTTATTTGAAATAATAACAAGCACAATAAGATACATAAGATAGAGAAGATACACAAGACACAAATATTTTCCTCGGGGAAACCATAAAGGAGAAAACCCCACAAACTTCCTCGGAATAGTTTTCTCACTAAGACAATATCACAAGATGGAAAAACCCAATAATAAGAAGTCTTCCGCAGCTCTCTCTCTCTCTCTCCTCATGCAAACTTGAGTGAGTGTGAGTGTGTATAAATCAGGGAGGGTGCCTCCCTATTTATACCCTTAAAATGATTGACCTCCCAACTTGAATGGGTCAACCTCTAACACTAACAGGGCTGAATTACCCTAGAGAGACTCTGAAAGTACATTACATTATATTATATTGGGGACTATTTCCCCTACTTACAATGGAGGTTATACCTCAAGGACCATACACAATAATGACATCCCAAAAGGAGGGAAACACATCTGCGATCGGGGTACAACAAAATACAATGATAATATACATCAACATTTATTCTGAAGTTACAAATACAACAAAAATCCCTCTTAACTAGGAAGGTATTCTCTCTCTCCATAGTCATCAACATATCTAGTCAAGTCATCATCAGAGCCATAGTCCTCATCTTATCGATCATCGAATAGTACTATCTATCATGGAAAGTTTCTACAGAGACAACCTTGTTTCATGTTGGGTGTAGGCCTGGTCCTCATCTAGGTCTTCATCATATCCACAAGGAAGCCATCGCGTAGGTACAACCCAAGACCATTCATTACATTTCCACTGCAATCACCTATGTTTCCTACCGTCATCTCGCCGTATCCATATCATCTCATCATCCTGCATAAAACACATAGAGCACAACCCATATGCATATTAAAAACCACCTATGTTCTACCAACATATGAGCACACCAGGACTCATTATATCATCAAGACAACCTATGTCTACCATTATGCGAGAATCGCCTAGGAGCGCACCAAGTGCATTATGTCTCACTATGGTCAACTTGCATTCTACAAACATAGGAGCATTCCAAGACTTATTTACATTACCAGTGCAACCTGTATCTACCACTATGTGAGAACTACCCAGGTGCACATCAACTGCCTTGTGACCTCATCATCTCCAACATGGAAGCCCACACATACAAGGACTGATTACAGTCGAACAACTTGTATACCACACCAAGATATTTTTCTGTTCTAGGTAAAACTCAAGGATTTATTACATCCAAACAACCTGTGTACCATGCCAATATCTTTTCCATTCTAGGATAACCTTCCAGGACTTATTACGTCAGAGCAACCTGCGTACCATGCCATGACATTTTATGCTCCAGGAAAACTTGCACCAGGACTGATTATGTCCAAGCAACCTGCGTACCATGTCGGTATCTTTTATACTCCATGACAACCCACATGAATGATTACAACTGAGCAACCTATGTACCATGCCAAGATCTTTTATGCTCAAGTACAACCTGTCTACTTTCCCATGTGAGATCTCATGCATCTGCATCATCTAGTCTCTCGCCATCACTAGCATAGGAGCATTCCAGGACTGATTACATCACCAAGATAACTTGCAACTTCGACTATGATAGAACGCGTTACTCCCTCTTTCTAGGGGCCTCATTCTATATCACACAAAGTATTTCTCTGAAGTACTCGAACTTCACTCTCGCTAGCGGCTTGGTCAATACATCGATTATATGCTCATCCATTTCCACATACTGGAGCTTCCATGCTCCTCTCTACACCATATCCCTGATATAGTAGAACTTGATCTCCATATGCTTTGACTTGTCATGGAACACTGGATTCTTTGACAATTTTATGCAACTCTGGTTGTCGCAATAAATAGTCACTTGTAACTGGAAATCAAACAAATCAGATAGTAGCTTCCACAGCCATACTGCCTGACAACTAGCCAAGCAAGCTGCAACATACTCTTCCTAGGTTGTACTCAATTCCACGTAAGACTTCTTCCTACTAAACTGGGAGATCATGCGAGATCCCAAACAGAAACAACATCCTGAACTACTCTTCCTATTAGTAGCACTACCTGTTCAATCTAAATCAACATAATCATTCAGGTTAATCTTTTGATTCACACAATACTTGAGCCCATACTCGACTGTACCCTTCAAGTACCTCAATACATGCTTTGCAACAACCAGGTGAACATGTATCAGATACGTCAGGAACTGGCTCAAGGTGTTCACAGCAAAGCATATGTTCGGTCTCGTATTCATCGGGTACACCAATGAACCAATCATCTGATGATACATCGTGGCATCAACTGATCCTGATGAAGCATCACACAAAATCTTCAAATTCGATGCCATAGGTGTGGCTATTTCCTTGCAGTCCAATATTCTGAATATTTTCAGAATCACCACTACATACTTTTCTTGGCCAAGGAAAATTCCATCCACACTCTACCACACCTTTATGACTAAGAAGTAGTGCATCATCCCTAAGTCTTTCATCTCGAACTCAATGGCAATATTCCTCTTTTCATCTACAATGAGTCCATCCTCTCCTATCAAGAACAGGTCATCGACATATAAGAGGAGTATCACCAGTCTTTCATGGAATCCGCTTTACTTTTAGTAAATCCTAATCTCATCAACAAGCTATCCATCCTGACGTACCATGTGCTGGGTGCCTATTTCAATCCATACAAGGCCTTCTTCAATTTGCACACATGAGTTTTCTAATCATCTTCCTTGAATCCTAGTGGCTGCTATATGTGCAATTCCTCTTCAACAATACCATTCAAGAATGTTGTCTTGAAGTCCATCTGGTGTATCTTCCATTTCATTACTGCAACCAATGAAAGTATAGATCTAATGGAAGTGTACCTCGTTACGGGTGCAAATGTCTCCTCAAAGTCTATGCCTTCTTTATGTGAGAAGCTACGCACCACAAATCTTGCCTTGTGTTTCTCGATGTTATCATATGCAACATGCTTGATCTTGTAGATCCACTTCAAAGCCACGACAGACTTCCCTTCCGGTCTCATAACTATCTCCCATAAATAATTCTTCATAATCAACTGGTACTCCTAGATCATGGAATCCTTCTATTCTTTCTTTTTTGTACCCTCTTCATAGTTGGAAGGTTCTTTGTCAATGATCTCACATAACAGGGCCACGTAGTTGTTGTAAGGTTTTGGTCTTTTCCTTTATCTATGCATATCGTTTGGAGCACCATACCTTTCGGCTTCTTGTATTAGTTGTCATGCCCATGTTTGTTTTCTCTTGTGAGAGTTCTTCTCATGAAGTGTCTCTACACACTCTTATGGTTTTTTCATGTTGTTATCTTCATGGTATTCTAGGATTTCCTCTACCATTGTCATATATCATACTCTAGTTCCTTCAGGTTCCTTGTCCTCTTCAATAGCTAGTTTTCTAGATCTATAGTATGTCGAGTCTTCATCAAATGTTACATCTCTAATGATGTCAATATTCTTGAATCATGGGAAGTATATTCATTATGCCTTTGAGGTATCACTATATCCTACAAATATTCCCTTATTCCTTGAAGGATCAAGCTTGGTCCTCTTCTCCTTTGGGATGTGTATGTATACTAGGCAGCCAAATATTCTAAGATGGTTAACTTATGGCTTCTTTCCTAAGAAATCCTCTTCATGAGTCTTGTTGTCGAGTACTCGATGAGGAGTAAATTTATGTACATACATGGTTGTCCTCGTTGCTTCTACCCAAAGGTGCATTGAAAGATCCTGATCATGTAGCATTTATTTCTCTACTTCCATTATAGTTATGTTCTTTCCTTATGCAACACCATTCTGCTGGGGATTGTATGGAGTGCTTAAATCCCTCTTAATCCCAAATTCTCTGCAAAGTTCCTTGAATTATTCTGAGGTGAAATCTCCACCATTAGACCACAGAGTCTTGATCTTCCTCTTAGTGTGTTTTTCGACCAAGGCTTTGAATTCCTTGAACTTATTGAACACTTCATTTTTCCCTTTCAAGAAATATATCCAAGTCTTACGTGAGAAATAATCTATGAAGGAAACATAGTACACATACCCTATTAGTGATCTGGATGACATGGGCTCGCATACATCTTAGTGTACTATCTCCAGTATTCCTTTTGCTTTGCTTTCACTGTTGGGAAATGTCTTCTTTCCATTCTTTCCTTGCGCACATCCTTTGTAAACGCCTTCATGTTTTTCCTGGAATTTTGGAAGTCCCAAGACTGCTTTGCTTGCAATCAGTAGTGCTATGTAGTGCACATGTGCAAGCCTTCGGTGCCAAAGTTCACTTGGTTCTATGGATTCATTAACCAGTGCTTTTTCAGGTTGTCCCTTTAGTTTGTACAAGCCTCCTTCTTGATCTCCAATTACGGTTGCATCATCGATCGTCTCTCCTTTAGGACACATTATAACTTTGCCATCACCAAATGCAACTCTCATTCCCTTTGCATCCAGTGCAAATATGGAGAGAAGATTCATCTTCAATCATAGAACATATAGCACGTCTTTCATCTTCAAAGACCTTACAGAGTCTATCTTGTATGAAGCTTCTCCACTTCCCTTTATGGGGTATTGATAATCATCCCCAAGTTTCACCTTGTGAGGCGACTCATGCTCAAACACATTGACGAATGATTCTTTGTATCCCATCATATGTTTAGATACCCCACTATCCACAATCCAATCATTGCTTCCATGTGAGATAGTACCTGTGAGTGTTGAGATTAGAAAAAACTATTCATCATAATCATCCTTCTCTCTTTTGAATCTCTTATTTGTCGATTCATCATCTCCTGCACTATGAGCATGATGTCTTTTCTTCTTCTCGTTGAAGGAGTCCTTGTTTCTAGGAGAATATCTGGAGTAGTGTCCATTCTCATCATAAGTGTAGCATCGAATGTTGGAGGGATATTTTTTGAACTTCTTTTGTCTTTTATGATGATGGTCCTTCCTTTTGTTGTGATGGTGGTTCTCCTTCTTCTTGTAGTTTCTTCCGGAGTAAGCTGTGAGAGCTTGATCTTCAGTTGCTCCCATATTCTCTTCTCTTGTTATGAGCTGATCTTCTTCTTATGTGCATTCTTCTCATAGTCTGCTTAAAGATATCAACTTCCTTCTTGCACATATTCCTTGAATGAATGAATCCCACGATCTTGGGAGTCCATTCAAGGTAGTCATCACAATCTCTCCTTCTTCTACATTTTCTTCAACTGCTTCAAGTTGTTCCTTGATTTAAGCAACCCTTATGAATTAGGACTGTATAGTATTTCAGTTTTGTATCTTCACATTCTTCAAGTGGTTACTTAATGTCATATTCCGATTGATGTTATTTTCTTCGAACGTCTTTTCCAAAGCATCAAACACTTCCTTTGGTGTCTTCAAGGATGACACCTAGGGGATGAGATGACCCTTAATAGAATCTGCAATGATTCTCTTGGCCTTAACCAATTTCTTCTTATGAGTAGCCTTAGCCTCATCTCACTCTGGCTCTGGAACTTCTTCATTGATATACTGGTCCAAATCATTTTCTTCAAGGATCAGGGATATATTGTACTTCCATGCTCAGAAGTTATCAATTCCTCCAATCTTATCCTCAAGTTGAGTATGACGAGTCGTTTTCAAGTGAGAACCTCAAATGGAAATAACAAAGATTTAGATATTACTGACTTGAGGTGTCCTTCTTGGTTCGGGAGTTGGAAAGATGTTCCTCCTTGAAAACGATTAAGGTGGGAAGCCTCTGAAACTTTATGCCCTAGTTTATCTCATCACTAGTGTTAGGGTAAAAAATGAAACTTCTTCAAATATGATTCTGCTTCCACCAAAAGATGTGCCCTTCTAAGGCAAGATTGGTTAGCCCTCTTTTCTTGATGATATGTGAAGCTAATACCTTGAACTAGGAAGCCCTTAATACCATGTTATTTTTTCTAATCTAATTCAAATTGATTAGGATTTTTATCTGAAAGAATAACAAGCACATCAATATACATAAGATAGAGAAGATACATAAGACACAAAGATTTTCCTTGGGGAAACCCTAAAGGAGAAAACCTTGCAAACTTCCTCAAAATAGTTCTGTCACTAAGACAATATCACAAGATGAAAAAAATCAATAATAAGAAGTCTTCTTCCTCTCTCTCCTCATCCGAACTTGAGTGAGTGTAAGTGTGTATAAATGAGGTAGGGTGCCTCCCTATTCATACCCTTCAAGTGACTGACCTCCCAACTTGACTAGGCCGACTTATGACCCTAACATGGCCGAATTACCTTAGAGAGACTCTGAAAGTACATTACATTGTATTATACTGGGGACTATTGCCCGACTTACAATGAAGGTTGTACCTCAAGGACCATACACAATCATGACATCCCTAAAGGATGGAAACACATCTCCTATGGGTGTAGAACAACACATAATGATGATATACATCAAAATATCTTTTGAAGTTACAAATACAACATCACCCTTCACCGCTCGATGGTCCCTTAGGTGTCATATTCATCTAGGTGTTATACCACTGTGTGCATAGATCACCCAAACCCTGGATCATATACCTACAAGATTTGTTTTTCCAAGGCTTACAAATCTAGGCTACACACAACCAATGGCTCCAAGGAAATCACTTTTGTCACTGTTCAATAGACCACTTTGCTATAACATGACTCACATGCAACCACACTCAAGCTAGCTCAACATCAAGGAAATAAGACTTCTCATGTGTGCCTTTTAGTATTCATGGCACTTCACCACTCTATTAGTCTGATTCATACCACTTATGGGAATAAATTCTGTCACATAGGTATTCAACACAATTTCAAATGCTTATGCTCAAGCTAACATCTGATCAACAAAGGAACACATAACATGTCTGTTCTCCAGTTTCTTCTTCGACTCACAATCATGACCACTAACCAAGGCTTAGATCCACTCTCCACTCTATCACTATTCAAGTTAGGCATGCTCTCAGGCACACTGGTCAACTCCTCCCCATAGACGGAAATGATCAATTGGTTGATGGATGGATGAGTGAAGAATAATGACTTACACACAAGTCAGATATAGATAGATACACCCCTCATAGATCAAGTTATTTGACCACGTAACCAATTAAATGAATGACATACTCATTGATAGGCTAAACTGATAGACTCACTGACAGGTTACTGTGCCATACCTCAACTGACAAGTAATTTAAGGATGCCATCAATGCAATTGATTGCTTACCCAATAAGCAAATCCCATTACTAGTTCTGCAAGGAAACTGACACTACTTTGTCACATCTCTGCCACAAGGAAACTAAGACCCACAACTTCCTTTCTACAAGACAATAACTATCTCAACTACCTTCCTCTTAGAAGCATTAAATGATTCGGTGCATGAATAAAACTGACATCTGATGGCTCATCAAGTTACAATCGTAAATGCCTACTTTATGTGCCTTAGGATGACCTTATAGGCTAGATCTAATATAAATTTTAAGCAAAAGGAAAAAACAATTCAGAAATTTAACAATGTCACCTCAAATATTCGCAAGCAATCATCTTATAACACAAAGTGGACCTCCAAATTCTACAATTTTATTCATCAATATAGAAAAAATACAAAATAACATAGGTTTCTTGCATCCATCCTCAACAAAGGAGGAAAACCCTGCTTTTATAGCCACATAAAAGCTTAAAACCCAAGGGGGGCGCTTTTTCCAAGTGGAGAGGAGGTTTAAGAGGTTGATAAAAGCATGGGGGAGAGGCCTGAGTGTTGGGATGGAAGGCTTCCACCTCACAGTAGGTTAGCCACATGTCTCAGGAGGCCTCCACCTCTCCCAACCACCTCAACCACATGAGGGATTGCGCCCTCCTTGAGGAGAATGCACCCCCATTTAGTGGAGAGTTGTCTAACACCTCAAAGAGAAGGTTGGAGATGCTCTCTAGGCTCATAAATTCCCCAAACAAGAACCTCAACCAACTTGCCACCTTAGGGGCATGTCCCAGACAAGCTGCCTTTGATTTAGGGTTGGGGTTTTCTCCTATTTTTCCATTTATTTGACTCTGTGATCCATTTTGGAGAGAAAATCCAAATTAATAATTGAAAATTATTAATTTGACTCTCAAAAGTGGGTTTAGGGGTTAAGTTAAGTCTCTCGATCTAAAAATGTGCATCCCGATGACCCAATTGGATCCCTAGGCCCATTTTTATGACCTTTTGAGATATTACAATTAAAATACACCTTATCGATGATTTTATTAAAAAACTAAAAATTTAAAAATCCTAGGGGGGACTTATCGGATGTTCACGAAACTCTGGACATATGACTAGCATGGTATAATACATAGACCCTAGGATTTAACAACCTTTATGAGAAAAAAGTTACCAAACTCATCATCCCGACTTTGGAGGATTTTGAGTGAAAAACTTGAAAATTATATGTCGCTTTAAAAAGCGTCATATAATTAACAAGGGAAAAAACACTCAAGGATGATGACCTTGATGACCAAGTCTAAGAAGGCCAACCCTTTTACATAAAAAAACCTCATGTTATGTCATTTATTACAATTCTCTCGAAAGGGTGTGAACATCCAAAAGAGGCCACAACTGGCCCTGATGAAACCATGGAACTTCTGAGCACTGAGTAAGAACAAGTGATTTGTTCTGATCCTTGGTGGCTCACTTGAAAAATCCCCTAAGTGCAACTTCATGGATAACATATGGCTCCAACTATGGGAAGTGTGCTCGATGAACACCATAATCTCTGGTTTATATAACCTGTAAAAACATCTCATCTTGACAAGAGAACCTTAGTAGCACCAAATCTATATAAAATCCAAATGAACCAATAAGTTGCATTTATTCAAGAACGTGGAAAACAAAAACTTAGCTAAAATAAAAGGTTTATTTATTCCTAAGTACAAAAAGGAAATGCAGAAAGTAAATGCTCACTTTAAGGAGATTATTTTCCTACTCTAAGCATGATATAAAAATAGTAAGTGTAATAAAAAATCCAATGTAGCCACCTAAGCATTTTATTAACATATTTTTTTTTTCTGTCTTTGGTTACGAGCCAAAGCAAGAATATATTATTCAAAAAGTGCAAACCTGCATGTTGATCCAAAATGGGGGGGCTGGATGGGAAATCATAGGCATGGACAATGTCGTCAAACTTCTTCCCAAACTGATAAGTGCTCATGTAGGATACTTCTATCCATGGCTGGATAGGAATGATATACTAATCGACATGATGAGGTAGATTAACTATGCCATCATACTGATCATCATGGCTTATCGAAGGATAACTCGTTGTATAAGCCCAAACATGCTCCAAATAGTAAGGAACATCTGTATGTGAAGATGATGGATGAAAAAAATCTTCAATTAGTTGCACCCAATTTGACTCTTCACTGTATTGCTTCTCCAAGTCCTCATTAAAGATACTCAAGTACAGTTCTGATTGATCATATGAAAAATCTGACTGTTCTTCTTTACAACTTTCATAAGTCTCAGAGTAGACACTCTCCTCGCTGGACATATCATAGATGGGATTTTCAAAAATATTTTCAAAATTCTCATAGGTTGGATTTTCATTAATTGCCCAATAGTCATCCTCCCCATATATGTAAGATATGATGGATTCCTCATCACTGGTATCAAGTTCTTGTATGTATTTCTTCTCTTTGCCTTCATTATTGACACTGATATATGGCTCATACTGATCATATGGATTAGCTGCATGCTCCTCTTCCATATCAAAATTTCCCAAGGTCATAAGATCCATGTTATCTCCATTGGAAACCTCACAATTAGGATCTTTAGTAAAACCATCAAGAGACTCAAAACTCCCTCTGTTAGACATGTCGTAGACAAGACTATCAACAAAACCATCAAAAGTTTTTGGTTCATTATTTTCCTCCTCATACATGTCATAGATTGGATTTTCAAAGAATGTCCAGGAATCTTCATCAACTTCTTTGTTGGACATAAGGGAGTCTTCGTCACTTGTATCATGATCCCGGCTATACTTATCCTCATCTTCATACTCATCTTCTTAAGGAAAAAAGTCACAAGGAACTAAACCTTCCATACTATCATCATTATATGGAGAACAAGTAGGAGTGCCAACATGCACATTAGAGATTTCATCATAAGTTTCATTATAAGATCCTATAATGTTTTCATCCTGAGGTAGATCTGGAGTACAAATGTGATCATCATCACTAAGATAATCATGAAAGCATTCCCAATCATCAATATTCTCTGTTGATATGACATGAGGAGGGTCTTCAATAATATCTTCATGAATGGCTCTTCATGCACAACCTCAATGGGACCATCATGCACAAACTCAATGGAATCATCATGGATTTCTTCTTCATTGTGATCTTTTGAAGGTAGAACCCAATACCTATCATTTCCTATCCTGATGAAACGAGGTAATTTAGGGTATACTTCATGATACTCTATCCAGGGCAAAGAAGTGTAAAGGAACCCTTCTAGAAACTTGTCTAAAACTTCCACTGTAGTCTCTCCTGTATGCCACTGCCTCAAGAATATCTAAGGAAGCTTGAAAGGGAAGTAATACCTTTATTTGGAAGACAATTGAGATACCATTCACAAGCATTCCCTCGTAGAGTATTGACAAACATTTCGATCATGTTATCTTCATACAAAACATTGAAGTGAACTAGAATTTTAAGGAAAGATAAACATGTCAGACCTCTACATGCTCATTTCCCCAAATTATAGGTAGATGATCAGATATATATTCACCATTATGATAATTAGGGAATCCTGGGATGTTTAAGAAGTTAATGGAAGCATATTCATTGGAAATCCGAGCTCTTTCCTCATCCATATTGTTTATATCAAGCATTTGATATAACCACTGAGCTATCAAAATAATGAGCTTTAAAATTTTACTGTTTGCATGAGCTCATCTACACACAATCAATCTCAACCATTTTTGTGAGAAACTAGGGTTTTATCCCTTCAATGGAGTCGCCATGCGAAAAGAAAAATATGTGTCATAAATATTTCACAAACATTTCTATTTTTTTCTTTTCTTTGTATAAAGGAAAAAATGTTAGTGGAGTTGCCAGACAAAGAATCAAAGATCTACTTTAATCATTCATCAAACAGAGCAAAGACAAAAAAGAAAGAAGAAAGTCATAACCCAGAAATAAAAAGATTTATCCCCAGCAACGACGCCAAAATGTGTTGTCACCTTTCACACACCTGAGGGTTAAGTGCAACACAAATATTCACGCTACTAGGTGTGTCCTTGGGGGAAAGTCTCGAGTCAAGTATTGTCACTTGATCTTGACTCCTCCGTTTAGGCCAAACTCCTAACGAAGCCAAGGGGGGTGGTCCCTGAGAAAGAGTTCGACTAAGGTTCTTTATATTTTAGTTGTTAATGACGAAATTAAGTTGTCTTTAGGAGTGTTTTGTTTAATAATTATGTCGCAAGACTGATGCAAAATTGTTTAAACATCATCAGCATATAACATGGGCATATAAAAATTAATATTGACAAACTGATAATCAGATAAAAATAAGATTGTTATGTACTCAGATCGGTGCCAAATGGAGTAAAAAATGCTGTTGAAAAGGAAATGTTTTGCAATGTGTCTTGGTCAATTTTAATTATTAAAGATGAGTTGATTTAAGGGAAGGGGGATTCTCGATATACTTATGAAGTACTGAGAATATGTCCAGAGAGATGACAAAATTGGTTCCTCACTGGGAAATGTGGGTTGAATCGGAGTCTCTGAGAAGGTGCTGAACACTACACCAACAAGGGTAGAGCCTAACTGTATCTTGAGGTCACTATTCAATAGTTCCCGCTTCCTTTGAGAAATTTGCCCAATAATGTCAAAAGGAATTGTGCCAGACTTTCACAATTTTTAGAAGGTTGTTGATTTTATTACTGTGAATTAATTATTTAGATGTGAAGAATTGATCAGTGCACATTTCTGCTTTTGGTTATCCCAAAGCTCAGGGCGAACCTGCGATGGGAAAGAGCATACACTAGAATGGAAAAATGTTTATTCCAATTGTATATTAAAGCAAAAATATTGTGGCACCAAAACTAAACTAAAGCCTAAAAGAATCCACAAGCTATGTGTCACTTTCTGATCATTCACCAATAATCGACAAGAAGCCTTTGGTTGGTGGAGAGAGCACACTTCTTGGCAATGGCTGAGGGAACAAAATTATTTAAACAATTTAAAAGATGGAAATGACAAGAAATAACTAACTAATGCAACCTTCAAAGAAAGCGGATTGTGTGCATGTGATTGCTAGAAAAATTCAAGCGACGAAAAATACACTAGCGACCCCCCCAAGGGGAATGAAGTGTGGGTGATGTGTAGCCCACTTGATTTCTTTATTACTTATGATTACAATATCAACAAAATGAAATTAAAATATGTATTAGACCCCATAAAATAGGTCTAAAGACTTATACAACTTTATGGAGCGAAGGGGAAAGAAGAAGTAGGGAAAATAGAAGGCTTTTGGTGTCCCGGGAGACCCAAAACTCGAATTATGAGCAGCGCTTCCTCCTCTTTTTCTTTGGACCTGCTAAAAAAGAATGAATTAAATTATTAGAATGTGATGGAATGAATGAATAAAAGATAAAAAAACTAAAACTAATTTCAGTACTTGCAAAAGATTGGAAAAATTTACTAGTTTTTAAAGCACCAAAATGACAACTTTAGATTCAGCAAAAGATGATTATTTTTAAGCACTTCTAAATCTAAATTATCTGATATGCTAAATAAGTAGATTGAAATTATCAGAATTTTAAATCAGATATATCAAATTTGCATATTCAAACTATGTAATCGAAAAAAGGAGAGAGAATTGTTTTGAGAAGATGGAAGGCAATTTCAAGCCTCGCTTGACCTTCTTATGAAAACTTTGGAGACCCTGTAGAAATAAGATAAAATTTGAGAGATTGTCAAATATGAAGAAGATACAACTGAGTTCAACTCCTCCTTTGAAAAATTAACCTGCAAAACAAATCTACGAGAAATCCTCGCATAAAAAGTTAGATTTAGTGTATTCAAAAACATGAAATGAGAAAGAGTTGGAATACAACTGAGTATGAACAACTACTCTCCTATCTCTTGAAATCAAAATACCAGTAAGCAAGTTACAATCATAAATTCCTACTCTATGTGCCTTAGGATGACCTTCTAAGCTAGATCTAATAACAATTTTAAGCAAAAGGAAAAAACAATTCAAAAATTTAACAATGTCACCTCAAATATTCGCAAGCAATCATCTCATAACATAGAGTGGACCTCCAAAGTCTGTAATTTTATTCATCAATATAGCAACAATACAAAATACCAGAGGTTTCTTGCATCCATATTCAACAAAGGAGGAAAACCCTGCTTTTATAGCCACATAAAAGCTTCAAACCCCAGGGGGGCGCTTTTGCCAAGTGGAGAGGAGGTTTAAGAGGATGAGAAAAGCATGGGAGGGAGGCTTGAGTGTTGGGATGGAAGGATGCCACCTCACAGGAGGTGAGCCACATGTCTGAGGAGGCATCCACCTCTCCCAACCACCTCAACCACATGAGGGATTGCGCCCTCCTTGAGGAGAATGCGCCCCCTTTTAGTGGAGGGCTGTCTGACACCTTAGAGAGAAGGTTGGAGATGCTCTCGAGGCTCATAAATGCCCCAAACAAGATCATCAACCAACCTGCCACCTCAAAGGCATGCCCCAAACAAGATCCTCAACCAACCTTCCACCTCATAGGCATACCCCAAACAAGATGCCTTTGATTTAGGATTAGGGTTTTTTCCTATTTTTCCATTTATTTGACCCTATGAGCCATTTTTGAAAGAAAATCCAAATTAATAATTGAAAATTACTAATTTGACTCTCAAAAGTGGGTTTAGGGGTTAAGTTAGGTCTCTGGCTCCAAATATGAGCATCCCCATGACCCAATTGGATCCACAGGCTCAATTTTACGACCTTTTGAAATATTACAATTAAAATACACCTTATAGATGATTTTATTAAAAAACTAAAAATTTAAAATCCCTAGGGGGACATATGACTAGCATGGTATAATACATAGACCCTAGGCTTGAATAACATTTATGAGAAAAAAGTTACCAAACTCACCTTCCCGACTTTGGAAGATTTTGAGTGAAAAACTTGAAAATTACATGTCGCTTATAAAAACGTCATATAATTAACAAGGAAGAAAATACTAAAGGGTGATGACCTTGATGACCAAGTCTAAGAAGGCCAAGCCTTTTAGATAAAAGTACCTCATGCTATGTCATTTATTACACTTCCCTCGAAAGGGTGTGAACATCCAAAAGAGGCCACAACTGACCTTGATGAAACCATGGAACTTCCGAGCACTGAGTAAGAACAAGTGATTTGTTCCGATCCTTGGTGGCTCACTTGAAAAATCCCC
The DNA here is from genome assembly GCA_001517045.1 of Pseudotsuga menziesii. Lineage (NCBI taxonomy): Eukaryota > Viridiplantae > Streptophyta > Pinopsida > Pinales > Pinaceae > Pseudotsuga > Pseudotsuga menziesii. Next base: position 301,101 of record LPNX011186282.1, read on the forward strand.
TAAGTTCAACTTAGTGGATCACAGTTCTTGTCATGACAAAAACCTATAATATTTCTCTATGTATTTATCATTAAATTTACAGTTATGTAATGTGTTTGTTATAAATACCAAAAATCATATCATAAAAAGTTGTGAAGAAAATGAATTGTTCACTGCAGGAGATGTGGACTAATGTGAAAGCTCAGTCTGCATTTTGCTCGCCACCAAAAGTGGGCAACACAAAACGAAGTAGTGAACCTTTGGCAACCAATAACAGTTTAAATAAATATTCTTTTAAAAAATATTTTTAAAATAAACTCTAAACAACAAAGTTAAAACTATAGTTGACAAAAAAAAATTAGTCATATGAATGTTGAATTAATGCCCGACTACACAATAATGATGAATCATTATCTATTAGCAAATAATAATTATCACCACAAAATTATAAATATTCTTTATTATTTAATTTTTAATTTTAAAATAATTTATTTTAATTTTTATTTGCATGAACAAACAAAATTTCAATTCTCAAGTTTTCCTTCAAATAGGCCGACAACAAACTTTCATAGGTCAATGTATTTATATCTTTAAACAAATTCAGCTCTGAACTGATCCGGTATATCAACAACCAGAGCAAGAGCAGAGCAGAGAAGAGCAGAGCAGTGGCTTCATTGTATTGAAGGAGGAGGCAGCAAAAGAAAAGTAGGATAATGGGGATAACTCACAAGATCATAGACACCAATGGCATCAAAATGCACATTGCTGAACAAGGATCAGGTAGGTACATCTTCTAATTCATTCGTTGATATCACCAACATAATTGGATTATTATTATACTGTTTGCAGACATGGTTTGTTCATTGTAGCTCCTAGCAATAGCACTGCAGGGAAGAAGTAAGACTATGTATGCCCATGTCGAGGAATTCTGATGGAAATAAACTATATGCATGTAGCGAAGAAGGAAGACTATGTATGTCCATGTCGAGGAATTCTCATGGAAATAAACTATATGCATGGTGAACAGGTCCGGTTGTACTGCTGATACATGGTTTCCCAGAGTTGTGGTATTCGTGGCGCCATCAGATTCCTGTGCTTGCAGAGGCGGGATACCATGCAGTGGCCCCAGATATGCGAGGATATGGAGACACAGATGCCCCTCTTGGTGCGCAGAATTACACTGCATTTCATATTGTTGGGGACTTGATCGGCTTGCTTGATGCCCTTGGAGTGGAGAAGGTATGACTCACATGATCACTAAAATTTCAAGCATCTATTGGTTTGCAGGGTTCATGTTGGACTAAATTTGTAGGTTAAATGATTCTTTGTTTTTGACAAGATGTTTCAGAATCCAGATTATATCACTGTGTGGGAAACCTGTCTTTTCTACTTGCACTTGGCCTCCATCACATGGTACACCTTGCTTGCAGGGTTGAAATGTCCCACGAGGAGTAAAACCTGTTGGTCTGCAGGGTTCATGTGGGACTATATTTGTAGGTTAAACGATTCTTTGTTTTTGACAAGATGTTTCAGAATCCAGATTATATCACTGTGTGGGAAACATATCTTTTCCGCTTGCACTTGGCCTCCATCACATGGTACACCTTGCTTGCAGGGTTGATATATCCCACGAGGAGTAAAACCTGTAGGTTTGCAGGGTTCATGTTGGACTGTGTAGGAAACATGTCTTTTCCACTTGCACTTGGCCTCCATCACATGGTACACCTTGCTTGCAGGGTTGATATGTCCCACGAGGAGTAAAAGTTAAAACCTGTTGGTTTGCAGGGTTCATGTTGGACTAAGTTTGTAGGTTAAATGATTCTTAGTTCTTGACAAGATGTTTCAGAATCCAGATTATATCACTGTGTGGGAAACATGTCTTTTCCACTTGCACTTGGCCTCCATCACGTGGTACACCTTGCTTCCAGGGTTGATATGTCCTGCAAAGAGTAAAACATGTCTTTGAGGGATTTTAACCTTGGTGGGTATGAAACACTTCCACCTTTCCATCAAACCAAGACCTCATTGACTGGTTACTTAAACTTTAAATGCTTGGATTTCATTCATTATGTTATGACTTTTGACAAAGACTTTCCTGGGAAAAAAGTACTAAAAGTACCATTTAAAAGCTATTACTTACGAGAGATGGCCTCGGCAAAATTCTGTGCAGTGACAAAAAACATTCTTATTATCACCCAAGAGTAGTCATGCATGTATCATGTTCTAATGCCCTAAACGATTTTACTGGACATGCAATTTCCTTTCAAAATCACAAGTGACATAATCAAGGGTGCTTGAAACAATGCAAGCAGTAAAACAAATTCTATTTATAATAATAATAACAATAACAATCTATTTTTAAGGTTACAGCCAAGCTGGACACCAATTTGGTGTATGAGACCTCCTTTGTTTGTGGGACAAGGAACCCCCTCTGCTCAATGATGTAACTGCTAAAGTCTAACCCTGTTTTGGCTCCCTGTGTGTTTGACACCTCTGGAGGCGCTAGAGCCTAGGGCACATGTTGGACATGAGTCGTAGCATGTTCTGTGTTCGATGCATGGGATATAGACACGCAAGCACTGCAGGATGTGTCTTGTTTCTTAAGTCGGGGTCCATTTCCTGTAACCGGAAACAAATCCCAAATAGTAGGAAATGTTACCAATTTAGGAAACAATCTTTCTTGTAATTGAAAAAGGCAAAAAAAAAAGGATGCAGGAGGATATGGTGGGAAAGAGAATTTTCCCTGTGATAACATCTTGTTTCATTCAACAAATCTACTTTGCAATTGTCATACATTCTTCAACAATAGGCAAGCCCTTAAAAACAGTGATTACAATCGAAGTATTTGGCGTGGCAGTGCCTTCCTCAACTTCTATATTTGCAATTAAAGGTATATATCAAATAAAAAATAACCTGTTAAAAGCATCCCCGAGAGCTGTAAGAATCAGGAATTAGAAATCAGTTTGTGGAACAAGAATTTTGGGTCAATTGTATCTGCTAGCCCTTAATATTACTGTTTTCCTTTGATTATCTTATTAAGCTAGGAACATTAAAGGCAGCTGCTGTTATTTAACGTGCCTACGAGATCAAATGAATTTTACTGCCTAAGTATCCACATTTCCAAAATCCCAAACAAAGGAAAATGGTTTTTACCTTTTATACCTATTGCCAAAAACTAAATGTTGAGCTCTTTATCTTAGAGAGAACTAAAAGAAATGTGAAGATAACTATAAAAGGGTAGGACCTTAACTGATCTTTAAGAGGGACTTCAGGATATGGTCTTTTTATGAGTCCATAACTAATCTTTAAGAGGGGCCTCAAGATATTATTTTGTGACAACCTTGTATTTTTCCAAGGAGAAAATCGTAACTTTATATTCAATGCTAGAAAAATTTACATTTAGAAGTTGTCAAAGCACTGCTAGCATAGAATCTTATAAATTTACAAATTAGGTCCTATCTGCATTTCTATTAATTCATACATGATCCTATATTTATCAAAGAGGCTTGTAACCTTACATCAAAAGGCAATGAAAGATCCAAACAAAAAATATAACCATCACCCAATCCACATGGGATATAGTTTAAGCAAAATTTATAATCCACCTGAAAGCAAGTAGGTCAAAAGAAAAAGCTGAATTATGAGAGGGAATCAGATATCTCTTCCATCCTGTGTTACTCCCAGCTGACCATCTTGAATCTTTATCATTGTCATTATGCAAGGGAGGAAGGTGGTAGGGTTTGTGAGAAGCAAATAGAGGAGACTTGAAGTGCTAGGGTTTGAATCCTTGGATGATAAGGACTTAGTTTGTGGCAAAGAAACCCTAGAGGAGATTTGGAGCGCTTTGCTTGGAGAGCTTGTGTGAGACAATCTTGGTGAAAGATTAGTTGCCGCCTTTCACACACCTGGGGGGGGGGGGGACGTGGCATAAATCTTCAAGCCACTCGGTGTGTCCTTGGGGGCAAGTCTTGAGTCAAGGCTGTCACCTTGTTCTTGACTCCTCCGTTTAGGCCAACTCCTAATTGAAGCCAAGGGGGGTAGCCCCTATTAGTTTCTAAGGCTGTTAAGGCTTTAATGTGTTTGTGGATGAGTGAAATATTTAGGAGTTTTGATTAAAGTAATGAAACAAGATATTGCAATAAGAATTGTAAGCACAACATCATATATATTATCTTAACACATGATAAATAAATGTTATTGAAGCAAATGATTGTATGATAAAAAAATACTAGTGCCAAAAAGGGAGTTGGAATAAGAAAGTGCTGTTTTTTTTTTCCAAAGAAAAAATTTGTAAATATTTATTCACATTCAGCAGATGGCCCAAAAGGTCCATTATACAAAATTCAACTATGAAGTTGTCATTTACATATCGATATTTGCCTCAAGAAAGAGCACAAAATACCATTATCATATACGAGAAAGTGCTGTTGTAGTGCTAAGAAATGTGTTGCAAATGCTCTTGGTTAGTTTTAGCTTATTGTGAATAAATGAGTGAATTAGATTAGGGGGGAAGGGAACTCCGAATATACCTGACGGTATGCGGAGTATGTCCGAAACCCTTGTCTGATGCGGTTTCACACGAAGAATATGTGGGATGGATCGGAGTCTCTGAGATGTGTCCAACACTACACCAATAAGGGTGTAGCCTGACGATATCTCGAGGTCACTATCTAGTTGTTCCCGCTTCCTCTATGAACTTTCCCCGCAACGGATTAAATCGAGGCGTTGGATTTTTACCTGTTCAAGGGGGAGTTGATTTTATTAAGATGGGTTTATATTAGATGTGAAACTTATTTGAATGCAACAAACCCCGTTTCTGAGTATCCCAAAGCTCGGACAAGCCTGCGATGGGTAGAGTATACGCGAAGGTTTGTGCAAAATGTTTGTTCCAGTTTAAGATTGTTAAAGCTAAAAAAGGTAAAATGTGAGACTTAATTACTATAGCCAAGAGTCTCTTTCTGGTCCAGTACTCGGGCAAGCCCTTGTCCGTGAACTATAATCGAGAAAGCGAGGCTAGATTAGTATTTGATCATTTTTACAAAAAATAAAAAAAGCTAAAGAAAAATCAATCTAACTAAAGCAAGACTATTCTAAAGTGTTGAAATATTATAACTTCAAAGGATATTCTAAAAGTATTTTACTAATGTACCCCAAGGGAGATGTTCTATTCCTCTGTCGGGATGTTATTATTGTAATTGGTCATCATAGAGTCATGAGCTAAAGCCTTCATAGTAAGTCGGGTCAATAGCACCCTAATGAATATAATAAAATACTGTTTTGTGATTTCCTAGGTGAAGTTGGCCTAGATAGTTTAGTGCGGTCGACTTGATTAGGGTAAAATTTAGCTGACAAAAAGAGTATAAATAGAGGAGCCATGCTTCTCATTTGAACACAGACTCACTCACTTGTGTAGCATATAGGAGAGAGAGAGAGAGACATACCAACAAGGAAGTGAATACTTGTTTTGGGGTTTTATCTTATACATCTTATACAGAGGAAGTTTTGCTGGGTTTTCTTCCCCTTGAGGGTTTACTAAGATAAATACTGTGTCTATCTTGTGATTGTGTTTCTTTCAGCGATTTTGCATATGCTACTGTTGTGAATTTGGATTAAACACTAATGATATCTAACTAAGCATATGAAATCTTAACATGGTATTAGAGCTAGCCTGAATAGAACAACTTTGACAAGGTGAAACTCTCTCTCCTCTCCCTCCGGAAGAAGTCAGGGTTTCTGCAAAGTTCGGAATTTTGAAGATTTGTTTGCATAGAAAGTTGTGCCTCCCTAGAGCGCATCTATTTAGACCTGGATCAAAGTTTTTGGGTGGTTGAATCTCTGGGAAAGCCAAACCCTAGTTTGGCCCTGAACCAAAAAACTACAGAAAACCAGAACCAGAAATTTTGCAGAAACTGCAACCTCGCAAGTAAGTTTTTAAGGGTGAAGATCTGGGATCTCCAGAAACCAAGTGGACTGATCAACTCACCGTAGTCAAGCGCATCTCCTGGTAAGTCAACTTTTCATTTTGAGAAATTTCAATTTTCAGTGACCTCCTGGATAGGTTGGCCCCAAGCACTAAGCTTGAGGACAAACTGGAAGGCATAGAAAACTTCCTAGCATGGAAGTATAGGATTGGTCTCATTCTTAGAGAGAATGGTCTTGAGAAGTACATCAAGGATGAAGTTGCAGAACCAAAAGAAGATGAAGCTAAGGAGAAGCATGAGAAAGACATAGTCAAGGCAATGAGGATCATTGCTGATTCTATCAAAGATCACTTGATCCCTAAAGTGTCATCTGAGAAGACACCAAATCAAATGTATGATGCACTTTCTAGAATGTATGAGCAAAAGAACATCAACATGAAGATGAATTTGAGAGCTCAACTGAAGGGCACCAAGATGAGCAAAGGAGAATCAATTCAAGATTACTTCACAAGGGTCTCCTAGTTCAGGGAACAACTAAGTGCCATTGGAGACACCCTTGATGAGGATGAACTAGTTATGATTGCTCTCAATGGTCTCACTAGACCTTGGGATTCATTCATACAAACTTTGTGTGCCAGAAAAGAAAGTATGAAGTTTGACATTGTATGGGAAGATTGCATTCAAGAAGAAGCTAGAGTAGCTAACAGAGAAGCTCTACTTAGAGAAGATGATCAAGCTCTCGCCATCCATACTAAAGGAATAAAACAATCAAACTTCAAGAAGGATAGTCATAAACCTCCAAAGAAGAAGTTTCAAAAGAAAAGAGAAAACAATCCGAAGAGAGATTACTCAGGGTATCAATGCTATAACTGTCATAAGATAGGACACCTTGCCAGAGAGTGTCCATCAAAGAAGAAGAACAACAAAAGACATCATGCTCATCTAGTTGAAGATGAGGATGAGGAAGAAGAAGAAAGACCTCGAAAGAGACTAACAAAAGAAGAAGATGTACTATTCTCTGCACTCTTTGGGTATGTAACACCTGGAGAAGACACATGGCTTATTGATAGTGGTGCTTCAAAGCACATGACAGGGAAGAAGCAAACTCTGTCAAGACTTGAAGAAAATAGCTCTCTTTAGAAAGTATCATTAGGAGTTGACTATCAATATCCCATCAAAGGTATTGGTGAATCAAGCTACAAGCTTGACTTTGGAACTTCCATGAAGATGAAGGAAGTACTATATGTACTAGGTTTGAAAAAGAATCTACTTTCCATCTCGGCACTAGATAAGAAAGGATATAGAATTGCTTTTATAGATGGACAAATACTCATGTGGTCCAAAGGAAAGACACTGGAAGATGCTGTGGTCATTGGTGAAGAAGAAGGAAGACTGTACAAACTCAAAGGACATCCAGAGACAACCCTTGTCCATGAGACTACTAGCTCAAGTGAACTATGGCATAGGAGGCTTGCTCACATCAACTACAAAGCACTACCCTATGTGAGCAAAGTGGTAACAGGGTTACCAGATCTGAAGATTGATCATAAAGGAACTTGCAAAGGATGTGCAAGAGAAAAGAACATTAAGAATCCCTTTCCGAAAAGTGAAACAGAGACTAAATGTATGTTGGAGTTAATTCATTATGATGTATGTGTTCCTATGCCCTCCACATCTTTAAGTGGATATGAATATTATGTCACATTTATTGATGACTATTCAAGAAAGACATGGATATACTTCTTGAAGACCAAGAGTGAAGTGTTCAGGAAATTCAAGGAATTCAATGCCTTGATAGAGAACCATTCAGAAAGAAGAATCAAGACACTGAGATCAGATAATGGTAGAGAATATACTTCAAAAGAATTGGAAGCATTTTGCAAGGAAGCTAGAATCCCCACTAACCACTCCCTACAATCCCCAACAGAATGATGTTGCGAAAAAAAAGAATAGAACCATTATGGAAGTAGTGAAGTAGTGAAAACAATGATTCATGATCAAGACCTCCCCATGCACCTGCGGGCTGAAGCAACAAGAACAACTGTGTATGTACAAAACATATTACCTCACAGTGCTCTTGGATTCAAGACTCTTGAAGAAATGTATACAGGAAAGAAACCTGAAGTGAGCCATCTCAAGATCTTTGGTTGTCCAATATATGTACATATTCCAAAAGAGAAGAGAACCAAGTTGGATCCTTCTGGAAAGAAGGGAATATTTGTTGGATACTATGAAGTCTCCAAAGCCTTTAGGATATACATTTAAGGATTCCATCATATTGAGATTAGTAGGGATGTAACATTTGATGAAGAGACAACTTTTAAGAAATCCAGAAGGTGTCAGCTTGAAGAATTGCATGAAGAGGATGTACCTCCCAGAAAAGAAGAAGCTGAACCCTCTCCTGAAATAGTAGCATCTGAAGATCATGATATGCTAGAACCTCAGGAACCCCCTACTATGGATATATCTCGAAAGAGAAAACCTGCTTGGGTAAGAGAAATCATACAAGAAGCAGAAAAGTATGGAGCTCCAGAAGGCTCCACAAGAATAAGTAAGAGATCAAAGCCATTCTACAGTTATGTAGCTTTGATGTGTGACCTTGTAGATCAAGAACCCACCAGCTACGAGGAAGCTACACAGAAGAAAGAGTGGGTGGAAGCAATGACGAAAGAATACCAGTCAATAATGAAGAAATATGTCTGGGATATAGTACCCAAACCAGAAAACAAGAGTGTGGTATTTTTGAAATGGATCTACAAGATAAAACATGCAGCTGATGGAAGTATTGAAAAATAGAAGCAAGATTTGTGGCTAGAGGATTCTCTCAGAAAGAGGGGATTGATTATGAAGAGACATTTGCTCCAGTAGCAAGGTACACTTCCATCAGAACCATCATGGCACTTGCTTCCATGATGAAGTGGGATCTACACTAGATGGATGTAAAGACAACCGTACTGAATGGTGTGATTGAGGAAGAGGTTTACATCTAACAACCACAAGGATTTGAAGTCGAAGACAAAGTGACCCATGTATGCAAGTTGAAAAAGGCTCTGTGTAGACTAAAGCAAGCTCCTAGAGCTTGGTATGGAAGAATAGATAGCTTCTTGACAAGCTTGGGCTTTACCAAAAGTAAAGCTGATCCTAACCTTTACCTCAAGGTTATGAATGATGAACCTGTCATACTATTGCTGTATGTGGATGATCTATTTCTGACAGGAAATGAGAAACAGATCATAGAAAGCAAGAAGAGGCTAGATGAAGAATTCGAGATGAAAGATCTTGGATTAATGCATTATTTTCTCGGGTTGGAAGTGTGGCAGAGCCCAGAAGGAATCTTTCTGAACCAGGGAAAGTATGCAGTAGAAATCTTGAAAAGATTTGATATGTTGGATTGTAAAGCCATGGCCACACCCACACCAACATGAAGTTGCTATTCGATGAATCATAGAGTTAGTGGATGTGACTCAATATAGAGAGATTATTGGGTCATTAATGTATCTGACAAATACAAGGCTAGATACATGCTTTGATGTGAACCTAAGTTGCAGGAAACTCGGGTTTGGCACCTGTTTCACTCTCAGAAACTCATGGAAACTCGGAAACTCGTATGGTACTTGACGGAAACTCGTTTCCTAAAAAATAAACTTGTCTGTATGGACATAAATGCGTTTCCATCGCGTTTCCTCTCATGCACGAGGTGTTTCCCATCAGATAAAAGCTTGTCACTAAAAAAAATGTCGAGTAAAGTCTCTTTTTCCCCACGAATTTCAATAATTAACGGTTAATGCATTGCATTTTAAAATAAAATTTAATTCTAGATGTTTCTAATTAGATTGAAAAAAGTTATAAAGGAGAACATCACTTCATTCTCTCCTCACACAAGCAACTTGAGCACTTGGGGCCCAAAATATAGTAGTGGGCCTTGTGCAGATTGGGATGTCGAGCCAGAATTTACTGACTTGGGCCTTCTGTCTTGTTGCACTAAGTATCGAGGAACCTAAAAGTGGAATTGGAAATACTTCTTCCACTTTACATTTTGTTGTTGAGCATGCTTCTTGTTCTATTTTTAAAGAAGACTATGAAGATGAGGATGACAATTAGATTGAGCTCATGTTTTACTTTTATTTCTATGTTCCTATGTTCATTGTTCATAGTTTGATACATTGTGTACTTGTAGCCTCATACGTAAAGGGTAATTTTGGGTATATACTATATAGCTTCGTTTACAAAGGTTTTTTGGATATTACTACTTGCATGAATGAAATGATATAGACTTGGGTTCATGAGTAAAATGTAATTTTACATGTATGATTTAAATTTTATCTGTAGCATTTATCATTTATCATTGGCAATGTTGCTTGAAGCTAAATGTAATTAATAATTTATGGTTTATGTTTTATGTTTTATAATAATTCTATCATTGCTCATATATATATATATCGCATTTCCCCGTTTCCAAAATTTGGGGGGGTTGCGTTTCCAACGTTTCCACGTTTCCTCATTTCCCCGTTTCGTGCAACTTAGATGTGAACACCTTAAGTCAGTATCTAGTCAAACCTAGACAGGTTCACCTGATAGCTGCAAAGCATGTGATGAGGTACCTAAAAGGTACGATAGACTTTGGACTATACTATGTTAGAGATCTGTTATCATAGGTCTTGTAGTTGCCCCGATGAATAAATCCTATACAAGATGGTAGAGGGGATAGGCAACCAAAGCTGTGACCTACGGAAACCCTAACCCCCAAAAGATGGATGGTTGTCACGCCGATTAAGGATTCCTTCACTTTATGCCAATAGAGAAGCCCAAGTGACAAAGGGGGAGACCCGGATCAATCATGAAAGGAAAGATCCAAGACAAATCACCAAATCAGACTCCTGTCGGAGAATTCGTAAGGTGAGTGTTTGAAACCCTAGATTTAAGGAAGAGCCACAAATTAAGGATACCTGAGTGGGGTGGTTATTCAAGATTGAAAATGTCACTCAGATGATTAAAACAGGTGGCTTGCAAAGATTGAAGTTCGATCTAGGATTTTAGTGTGCTGGTTCAAATGATCAAACTCGGACCTTGGGGGAATTTAAGTGGATAATCGAGAAATCCTAGGACGAAGCTAATATTGACAATTATGGCTTCCTGCACACTAGCTGGGATGAAAGATTCGACAATGAAAAATACCCAGATGAAACCGGACAAAAACAAAGGGAAAATGGATGACTTGCTGAAGGAAGGGCGTTTTCTACCAGACAGAGACCCGTGCTTGGAGGGGGGCAGAGGAGCCCAAGCTTGATGTTTTGGAGGGAGAGGAGGTTTTTCGATATGCTGCACATAACCGAGATTGCCAAATTTGCAGATTCACAATGCAAATTGATCCAGTGATTTTTCCTAATGCTAAACGAGGTTTTTCAGTGAAAATTATCGATGGGCAATGCATGAAAATTAAAAGATGGAGAACTTACTTGAGAAACGTACCTGAATCATTGTTGATGACCTTCTGGATGATGAAGAATGTCTTTCTTGAGATCAAATAAAGATTTATGGACAAGCTTTTGATGAAGTGCTACTTTAGCCAGTGCCCCTAGCGCTCCTGTTTGTTTGCCACACCAAGGAGAATCAATCAATATGGAAAATAAACGAGAAATGCAAGCTGAAAGAAGTACAAGAAGAAGAAATCATAAAGAATTTCAACTCCTTGATAACCAATTGCCGAGATCAAGCAACAGGGCAAGTCCCTCTACCAAGGCGTCTCTCTTAGAATCGCCTCCTTCAACCTGCAAGTTAAATGGGTAGAAGGAAAGATACAAAACACTATGCTGGATATATCTTAGTGCAGAAGAAAAGCAGTGCCAATCATCAACACATTCATTCATCAAGCAAGTAGACAAGAGTGTAGTCACAGACAAAATCACTTTATTTCAATTTTGGTGCCAAAGCTCATGAATTACAATGGGGGGGTCGCCTCTCTTAAATAGTTTGAGAGAGACATAAACCCTAACTCATTTTATCATCCAACGATTGAGATTAAAACATCATCAACGGTGGAGATCATCAATACCAATCAATACATGGATCAAGTGACTAAGTCAAAGAGGGGGCAACACACTTTACTCAGGGACGCCTCTCTAAAGTGAAATGTCACAACATAACATAAGATATGACATGATACAACATAAGAGGGGGTCACTAGGGGCTTAATTCACCCTAGCCCCCTTTACAACTTCATAATATAAGATATAACAATGAAATACATCAATAGCCACAAACAGGGGGCGCCCCTTAGGGGGATTTTCTCACTGGCTGAGCCATAGTAAAATAATCCGGACATCTACTGATTGAAAACTGTTGGAGGACTGTTCGGGATGCTGAGAAACATCATCTGCCAAAATTCCAAGCCATTTCCTTGACCCAAGAGGCCAAATCGATTTTTTCAGTGATTTTCTAGTTCATTTTTTGCTGGTACAATCTCTGGAAACTGATATATCCATCATAACTTTGTCTAGGGTGCAAACTGGGGCAAACTGACTGCTTTGGATGATCTAGAGACAGAAGAATGGTATAGGTGACTACTCATACCCCCTGAAACACTGCTTTGCTCTAGGAGAACCAATCATACTGCTATCTGGAATAAAATTTGATCATTTGGCCAACAGTTAAGTGATAATAATCACTTTTCTAGAGAACCAGGGCCAAGTTCTCAAAACTAAAACTGCAGTATTGGTCGTGGGCATGTTTGGAACAAATATAGACCATGTATTTTTGAGTCACTGCCTTGGGAAACGTGATTGACTTGGTAAACTAGGTTGACCAGGTCAAAGTATCCAAAATCAAGGTGAGATAACATGCCAATATGATCCTGCAACCATCCAAGGTAAAAAATGCTCCAATGATGTATATCAAAACCCAACTTGAGTTAGTTATTCATAATCATGGTGACCAACAATAATAATAATAATAAAATATACCTTTGCTTCTAAAAACCTTAGCGTCCTCTGGAAATTTGCTTGCTCATGTCATACTTACAAAGTGTAATCAATGTGCTACATATGGGTGACGATGGAAGAACAAGGTTAAGACAAAGGGGAAATGACTTTGATTGAATTTGACTCAGTGATCTATCCGACTGATAACCAATATACTCTACCAAGGTGACATATGTATGACAGCAAAAGGGGATGGAGGTGTCCCACAAATGGGTAATGTACTTGGGTATGCTTCCCTCAGACTCCAGCAAGTTTTCCTTTGCAACTTTATTGCGATACAAGTCAACCTTCAAAGGCAGGTGCCCTGGAAGCCTTCTGGGCTTCAGTATTGACAAAGACCTAGCCTTTCTATGCTAGTCTCACCTTGTGGCCTTATGGGGACCAATAGGCCGAACACTATACAAAGAGTGAGTGCTCATTCTTTGACCATTAACCTTTTAATAACTTTCACAATTTACATAAGATGGTAGCCAACCTACAAGAGCAGGTGCCTTGGAAAGCCTTCTGGGCTCTAGTAAATGACTAAGGCCTAGACCCGCTGGCAGCGAGTAATCCATAGCCCTGACGGGTTTGCCTCTCCGTGGTGCCCCTGTGGAGGGCAAATTAAGCCTTACATTATACAAGGAATGAGTGCTCAATCTCTTGGCAACCAACTACCTTTTTTAATATTTTATACTTTTGCATCCTTTAGATATAGCTTTTATGCGTTCCAATGCTTTAGTGTTTAGAAACACTGTTATGGTGGAGCACTTGTTTTTTGGACTTAATGAGAACAACCCTGTGAACCCAACCACACTGGCCAAGACACATACTTCATAGCCAGAGACACATAGCAACATGGAGTCTATCATACATAGGGGTCAGAATGGGGAAAGGGTCTTCAATCTCACAAGTCTATATCAGTTTTAGTCATGGGGTAAAAACAAAAGTGGATGAACTGGATGGACGGGGACAAATCTTATGGAACCAATCTAGCACTAAGGATTACATTTTGTTTGAGCATGGCATGGGCAACACTCTTCACATTGAATTCCTTGATCAATCATAACACAGGTTAGAGCAATATAAAACATATAAGCATAGGTCACCATAATCATCCTAACATGACAAGCATAGGTGTCTGAGATACATCGCAGAGCAAAACTAAACCAAGGAAATATATCCGATCTCACCATGTATACCTATCTCCAATTGATAAGTTTCTCTGTAATCGTGTGTACCAACTCCTGATTTGCTGCTATGCTTTGATGAACTAGATCATCACCAAAATCATCTCAATGGACTCCTAAATCTCAGTCCTAGCAAGGAAAACATGAAGAACAAGGCTCTGAAGTGAAATGAAGCTGTAAAGATCCATGTTGATACCCCATGTAAAAGTAGCCCGAAATATAAAAAGAGACAAGTCTGCATGTTGCATCATGGAAGCCTAGCTGAAAATGTATATGTGATAACAAGATCATGACTACAGATTGTATGGATATACGGATTCAGATTGGGAAGGAACTGCCGCAGACAGAAAGATCACCTCAAGTGGATGTTATTGTCTGGGATTCACCATGATCTCATGGCTTAGTAAGAAACATTCCAGTGTTGTTCTCAGCACAGTTGAAGCAGAGTACATAGCAGCTTGCTCCGCTAGTTGTGAAGCGACATGGCTTCGGAAACTGATGTCAGGACTATTTGACATGGAGTTGGATACCACAGTGATTCTTTGTGACAACTAGAGTTGTATAAAGATGACAGAGAATCCTGAGTTCCATGATAAATCAAAGCACATAGAAATCCGATACTTTTATATAAGGGATATGGTACAAAAGGGAGCTATAAAGCTCCAGTATGTGAGTATCGATGAGCAAGTTGTTGATGTGCTAACTAAACCTCTATCTCGAGTAAAGTTTGAATATTTCCGCGACAAGCTTGGTGTAGTCAGAAAAGACTTTCCTTCCAAGAGGGAATGATGAAGATATGGACTCTCTTCGAAAAGGAGGAACAAGTTGAAGATATGGACTCTCCTTGGAAAGGAATAACAAGTCGAAGATATGAACCCTTCTCGGACAAAGGGGGAGTTGGTTGATGATATTGATCCTCTCTGAAAAGGGGGAGTGATGATAAGACTGTCATTGATAATGGGATGATAGTGAAGCTCCAATATGAAAGAGGCCAAGTACGCCTGAAGATGCTGACAAGGTCCGACATTCACTTGTGGACGATAATATCCTCTCTTGGGGATGGTCTTGCAGGAAATAACACTCTGTTCTTGAGAGTGGTCCTTATTAGCTAAGGATGGCCCTGGAGACGTTATTATCGCATGGAGAGTGTACCCACATTCATTTGTGGATGTCGTAGTATATCACTCACTTAGGAGTGGTCCTAGCTTTGAAGCTAAGGATGTTCTACGATAAGTCCTTACGGACGACAGGGCCGGCATCTAGGTGCGGTCGAGATTTGCCTTGCAGACGTTACTCTTGCATGGAGAGTGTACCCACATTCGTTTGTGGATGCCGTAGTATAACACTCGCTTAGGAGTGGTCCTAGCTTTGAAGCTGAGGATGTTCTACAATGAGTCCTTACGGACGACAGGGCCTGGATTTAGGTGCGGTCGAGATCTGCAGTTGTAGACGATACTCTTGCATGGAGAGTATGCCTACATGTACATGTAGATGCCGTAGTATAACACTCGCTTGGAGTGGTCCTAGCTCTAACAGGCTGAGGATGGTCTATGATGAGTCCTTACGGATGAAGATGGTCTATGATGAGTCCTTACGGATGAAGATGGTCCTGCATTCATTTGCGGACGAATCAGCTGGTCGATACTATGGACCCTCCTCGTTAAGGGGGAGTATGCTGATGAGGATTGCATCATCCTTGGACCTATGTCCTAAAGTGATAGGGATTGATCATCCCGCAAAGAGATCATGTGTACTGCAGGTAGTTTGGCGGCGAAGGATTAAGAAGATCAAAGTGCTGCTGCAAAGGATAAAGAAGATCGAAGTGTTGCTGGAAAGGATCGAGAAGATCGAAGTGCTGCTGCAAAGGATCGAGAAGATCTAAGTGCTGCTACGAAGGATCGGAAGATCAAAGTGTTCCTGCAAAAGGATCAAGTGATCATGTGTT
This sequence comes from Pseudotsuga menziesii, assembly GCA_001517045.1. NCBI lineage: Eukaryota > Viridiplantae > Streptophyta > Pinopsida > Pinales > Pinaceae > Pseudotsuga > Pseudotsuga menziesii. The sequence goes on from LPNX011186282.1 coordinate 317,092, forward strand.
GCAAAAGATATTGAAGAGTAACTATTCCAGTTATTGATGATAATTGAAAACTTCCTATGATGTATAGATGTATTACCTTGATATTGCTGAAGATGCTCTCTCTCGTTACTCCTGTAGTTGATGATGTTGTCATTGAATACCCTTCTCGTTAAAGGGGGGTGTTGAAATATTGTAACTTCAAAGGATATTCTAAATGTATTTCACTGATGTACCCCAAGGGAGATGTTCTATTCCTCCATCAGGATATTATTGTAATTGGTCATCATAGAGTCATGAGGTAAAGCCTCCATTGTAAGTCGAGTCAATAACACCCTAATGAATATAATAAAATACTGTTTTGTGATTTCCTAGGTGACGTCGGCCTAGACAGTTTAGTGGGGCCGACTTGATTAGGGTAAAATTCAGTTGACAAAAATAGTATAAATAGAGGAGTTGTGCTTCTCATTTGAACACAGACTCACTCACTTGTGTAGCGCATAGGAGAGAGAGAGAGACATACCAGCAAGGAGGAGAATACATGTTTGGGGTTTTATCTTATACATGTTATACAGAGGAAGTTTTGCTGGGTTTCCCCTTGAGGGTTTCCCAGGATAAATACTGTCTATCTTGTGATTGTGTTTCTTTCAGTGATTCTGCATATGCTACTGTTGTGAATTTGGATTAAACACTAATGATATCTAGCTAAGCATATGAAATCTTAACATAAAGCAATAATGATACATAAAGAACATAAAGCAAGCCATCAAGGGAACGACACAAACCCCCCAGGGGGATGTGGTGCGGGCACTTGGAAAGCCCACTTGCTTTTCTTGTTATTATTATATTACAAGTGAATACGGTGGCTGCCATTGGTCTGTACAGATATGGATCCAAAAGCTTACAAGTTTTAGGAATGAAGAAGGAAAGAAGAAGGTTGTTCTGGGAGGCCTTTGATGGCCCAGATATCCAATTTTTTGGTAGCACCTCCCTTTGTCCTGTCAACAAAAGACAAAAGCCAACCACCTGTCCTGCACCAAATGTGCCAAATAAAATGTTAAAAGCATAAAAGTTTAAGTACTTAAATGATAAACAATAAGCCTAAGTCCTTAATCAACCTAGATCTACTTCAGAAATATTATTTTATGCTTCTAGATCTAGGTACATGCTTAAATAAATCATCCTTTAGATATTCTTTTGAAAGAAATACTAATTCACTAAAGCATGTAAGTAACCGTAACAAAGGGGAAAGTTTGATTTAAATTGAAGGAGATAGAGAAGGAATGCTGGAAGCCTGGGAATATTTGGGCCGTGGAGTTTGCAAGTGGAAAGCAGAGGGACTATGCTCTTCAAAATTTGCTTGAGAGTTGGAGGATTCAAGCTAGATCAACCATCCCTTCAAGCTAGATACCTGCATCAACTTAAAAATATTTGCACAAGGAAGGTTACAAGCAAAGGTGCTACCGGAAGTTGAAACTTGGAAAGCATGCAATTAAACAAAATGTACATACAAGCTAAGAGATCTACAACCATCAAACAGTAAGAGCATGAATCAAACTAGAACAATCTCTTATCCTACTGAGAGATAGCTCCCCTTGTATGCCCACAACAAACCAAAGAAATGCACAACGAAAAGAAGCTAATACTGGTTACCTCATAAACCATGCAATATGCATCCACACACAATGATGCTTGACACAAGAGGTCTTCCTCCAAAGATTTCTTTTATTCCATAAAATACTACAATATTACAAGTACACAACTCAACAGCCTTTTGGTCCTCTCTGACCATGAGAAACCATGAACAAGAAGCATGCTTAAATAGCCAAATGAGAGAGAAGGGGGGGGGGATCCTCAAGTGTGAGTTCACGTGTAGTTGAGGTTCAAGTGCATGAGATAATTTAGGATCTCGAGTGATTGATCTTCATGGAGAGAATGCCACCTCTCCAAGAGAGGTGCGCCTCTCACCAAACTCCTAACCACTCTAATCGCCAACTCCCTCTTGCCAATACAAAATGCCAAAATCATGAGAGCAACGTCACCTTAACATAAGATTCGTATCTCCTCAATCATTTACTTTAAGCTTGACTCATTAGCCACTTGAAAGAATTCGCTAATATGGGGGGCCCATTTGCCAACTCACATGGCCCATGTGAATTCATGAGAGGGAGGGCAAACTTCTCACGTGAAGGTGATTAGCTTCATGTGGTGGGGTATCAAAACCCATGGATTCAAGTCGCCTTTCATTGTTTGGAATGAAGCCACTTTAATTTTGACTTGATTTTTGACTTATAAGTTATAAGTTTTTGACTTTAGTGCCAAATCATCGCATCATTAGCATTTATTGACCATTTTGATTCTCCGTTAGCTAAATAATGCTTTACAGGATGTTTTAGCTGCCCGAAACATATGAAAAGTGGTCTCCAGGGTAAAGAGTATGCTCTGAGTGTGAAAATGAGCATCCCCACGCCAAAAACAGACTCCAAACCCATCTTTTGTTACACTTACAAATTTTTTAATTAAACCATTTAAAATGGTCTAATTTTGTGAGAAAAAATAATTTTCTCGAAATTGAAGAAAAACCTAGTGGGACCTAACACATGTCCATATGACTAAATTCGAATGCCTAACATGTTTATGAACATTGACACAGAGGCTCTAATAACCTCCTAAGGCCTAACCACCAAGACAACTACCCCAACTTTGGAGATGTGAGTGAAGAACTCAGAAATTATTAGTCATTTGTTCAACATCAAATAATTACCGAGAGAAAAAACACACTGGACTAGTCAACTTGATGTCTAAGTCTAGGAAGTCGGGTCTTTTATAAAATTGACCATGCTAGCACATTTTTTACAATTTCCTCAAGGGGGTATGAACATGTGTTACAAAATATTTTGAAAAACTCCCAGAAAATGCCAGTCGGACCTCTGAACTCTGAAGAATGAACAAGTATACTTGTTCTACTTTGTCGTCTCACTTGAAAAATCTACCAAGTACAACTCAGGTGGTAACATCTGGCTCCAACTACGGGATGTGTGCTCGATCTAGTCGTAGGGCAAGGAGAGGATACGAGAACACCAAAATCTTTGGTTTATATAACATGTAAAAACATCTCAACTTGATAAGAAAACCTTAGTAGCACTAGCGTTATATAAAATCCAAATGAACCATTAAGTTGCTTTATTCAAACAACACAAATGCAGCTAAATAATGAAAGAATTTTTTTATTATACCTAAGTACATAACAAAAAAACAAAAAGTAAATGCTCGCCTTAAAGAGCTTTATTTTCCTAGTCTAAGCATGATATAAAAAGGTTAGGTGTAATTAGAAATCCAATGCAACCACCTAAGCATCTTATTAACATAATTTGTTTTTTGCCTTGTCTTTGGTTACCATCCAAAGCAAGGACACTTTATTCAGGAAATTCAAACTTGCGTGATGATCCAGAATGGGATGGCCGGATGGGAAATCATGGACATGAATAATGTCATTAAACTTCTTCCCAAACTGGTGGGTGCTCGCGCAGGCTGCTTCTATCCATGATTGGATAGGGCTGATATACAAATCGGCATGATAAGTCAGATTGACTACACCATCATACTGATCACCAAGGCTTATCGAATGATAAATCGTTGTATAAGCCCCAAGTTGCTCCTAATCATAAGGAACCGCTACATGTGAAGATAATGACTGACACTGATATTCCTCTGACTGCATCACATCTGCCTCTTCACGATACTGCTTCTCAAGTTCTCAATGTATTCACTACTGATACCCATATATGGCTCTAAATGATCATGTGAAAATTCTGCATGCTTCTACGCCATTCCAATCCTTCCCAAAGTCTTTGAATGAATGCTCTCTTCTATGGGCATGTGATAAATGAGATTTTCAACAAAGCCCTCAACAGACTTTGAATCAATAGTCCCCTCTCTAGATATATCATAAATGGGATTCTCCATAAATAACCAATAGTTATCATCCATATCTTTGTCAAAAATGGGGGCGTCTTCATTAAATACATCTTGCTCCTGGTTATGTCCATCCTCATGTTCATAATAATCATCCTCAGAAGGCCTAGTTTCAAAAATATTGCAAGGAATAAAATTTTCCAAAACCTCATCACTAAGTGGAGAGCATAGAGGAGTTTCATCATATACCATACAGACTTCATCAAAATTTTCTTTATAAGTTTCTGTGATGATTTCTTCTTGAGGTAGATCTAGAGTATAAGTATTATCATCAGCACTGATATAAACCTGAGGACACTCCAAATCTTCAATGGCATCATGAGGTGGATAAAGCTGTGTTCTAGGGAGGAGGGCATCATATTCTTTATCAAGTTGCTTAATCTCCCCCACTTCTCCTTTATACCTGTTATCACAGATCTTGTAGTTGCCACGACAGATAAATCCAATACTGGATGGTAGTGGATAGGCAACCAAAGCTATGACCTACGAAAACCCTAACCCCCAAAAGATGGATGGTTGTCATGTCAGCTAGGGATTCCTTCGCTTTATGCCACTGAATGTTCGAGTGACAATGGGGGAGACTTGATCTTATCCTGAAAGGACAAATCTACAACCAAGCACCAGGTCAAGCCAAAAGAGTGAATACGTAAGGTGAGAGCTGGTAACCCTAGATTTAAGGGATAAGCCACAATCTAAAGGATATTCAAGTACAAGTGTTTAATGAATAGGGGAATGCTATCGGAATCAATCAAATCAGTGACTTATTAGAGTTGAAGAAGATCTAGGGTTGGTGTGTTCATTCAAATGATCAGACATAGGACCCTAGGGAGATTTAATCAGAAATATGGGAAATACCTAGGATGAGGTCGATTTAAAGAAATTAAGGCTTTAACGCACCTATTTGGGTAAAAGGATTCGACAATAAAAATACCCAACTGAAACCAGAGCAAAAATAGATGAAATTGACCAGCAAGCACCAGGTCAAGCCAATGGGGGAGACTTGATCTTATCCTGAAAGGACAAATCTACAACCAAGCACCAGGTCAAGCCAAAAGAGTGAATACGTAAGGTGAGAGCTGGTAACCCTAGATTTAAGGGATAAGCCACAATCTAAAGGATATTCAAGTACAAGTGTTTAATGAATAGGGGAATGTTATCGGAATCAATCAAATCAGTGACTTATCAGAGTTGAAGAAGATCTAGGGTTGGTGTGTTCATTCAAATGATCAGACATAGGACCCTAGGGAGATTTAATCAGAAATATGGGAAATACCTAGGACGAGGTCGATTTAAAGAAATTAAGGCTTTAACGCACCTATTTGGGTAAAAGGATTCGACAATAAAAATACCCAACTGAAACCAGAGCAAAAATAGATGAAATTGACCAGCAAGCCAAACAGGGGCGTTTTATCCTAGACTGAAACCAGTGCTCGGAGATGGGAAGAGGAGTCCAAGCTTGACATTTTAAGGGAGAGGGGGTTTTTCAGTATGCCGAAAAAAACCCAGATCACCAAATTTGCCAATTCTTGGTGCAAATTGGTCCGCTGATTTTCCTACTATTAAATGAGGGTTTTTTCAATGCAGGAAATGATGGGCAATGCATGCAGAAAATAAATGAAGGAGAAAATAATTGTGAGACGTACTTGGATATTGCAGATGGCCTCAAAATTGATGAAGAATGCTATCTCCTTGATCAAATGAACCTTTTCGGAGAATGTCTTGACGTTGTTGGGCTTCGATCAATCACCCAAGTGCCCTCTTCAACCTGCCCAATCAAAGAAAATTCAAAAGATCAGACAAACGAACAGGATCTACATAATAAGGAAAAGGAAGGGAAACACAATTCATTAAGAAAGAAATACTCCTTGATCCGAACACCCAAGAGCCGGGCAAATAGTGAGTTGCCCCACAGATGCGCCCTCTCTCTCTCTCCTGGCGTGCCCCCTCCTCCTGCAGATGAAATGGGTAGAGAAAAAGATGCAAGATATGTTCCGAAATAAGCTCAGTATAGAAGAATAACTATGCCAATCATTAGATCATCCACACATTCGCAAAAACACAGAGGAATAATCCCAGACAAAATCTCTTTATTTAAATTCCCGTTCCAGAGCTCATGAATACAATGGGGGGGGTCACCTCTCTTAAATAGTTTGAGAGACATAAACCCTAACTCACTTTTACATCCAACGGTTTAGATTAAAACATCATCAACGATGGAGATCAACAATACATAGATCAATACATGGATCAAGTGACTAAGTCAAAGAGGGGGCGCACTTTACTCTAGGACGCCTCTCTAAAGTGAAAGTCACATTATAACATAAGATGTGACATGATAATACATAGGAGGGGTCAGTAGGGGCTTAATTCACCCTAGGACCTTTTACAACTTCATAATACATGATATAACAATGAAATACATCAATGACCAAGTTGAGGGGGCGCCCCTTGGGGGGATTTTCCTCACTGGCTAAGCCAATGTAAAATAATCTGGACATCTGCTGACTGAAAACTGTTGGAGGACTATCCGAGATGCTGAAACACATCATCTACCAAAATTCCAAACCATTTCCTTGACCCAAAAGGCCAAATTGATTTTTTCAGTGATTTCTCTAGTTCATTTTTGCTGGTACAATCTCTGGAAAATGATAAATCCACCATAACTCTGTCCAGGGTGCAAACTGTGACAAACTGACTACTCTGGATGATCTGAAGACATAGAAGAATGGTATAAGTGACTACTTATACCCCTTGGAACACTGCTCTGCTCTAAGAGAACCAAACATACTGCCATCTGGAATAAAATTTGATCATTTGGCCCATAATTAAGTGATAATAATCACTTATTAGGAGAAACGGGGCCAAACTCTCAAAACTGAAACCGCAGTATTGGTCCTGGGCATGTCTAGAACAAATATAGACCATGTTGCATTTTGAGTCATTGCCTTGGGAACTGTGCTTGACCAGGTCAAAGTATCCAAACTGAAGGTGAGATACTGTATCAATATGATCCTGTAAGCAACCATGGTAAGAAATGCTCCAATAATGTATATCAAACCAAGCTTGAATCAATTATTCATAATCATGGTGACAAATAATAATAATAATAGTAAGATATACATGTGCTTTTGAAGAATCTTGGAACTTTTCTGGAAGTCTGTTTGTCCATGCCATACTTACAAAGGGTAAACAATGTGCTACTGCTGGGTGAGGATGGACAACAAGACTGAGACAAAGGGTAATGACTTTTGACTGACTTTGACTTTGTGATTTATCCGAATAATGACAAGTACACACAACCAAAGTGACATATGCATGATAGTTTGAACAATAGGGAATGGTGGTGTCTCATAGGTGGATGGGATGATTTGAAAATTGTCCATTCAACCTTAACAATCATGTCTACGACTCACATCCAGGCTGAATATCCATCTCCGTGAGAATCTTTTCTAGGACACTTGCGTTGAGTACACAAGAAGCTGTAGTGAAGAGATCCTAGGGGACACTTAGAATTAGTTGTCCCTTACTCCATCTCACATCAAAACCCGTAGGCTCCGTGAGGAATTAATCATTACATTTCAATCAATTGGCCAACAGTCTTTAGATTTAGCATTTGTTTATCCATTGCTTTATTTGGGCCTTTAACATTCCACTTCATAGCCTTTTTGATTTGTGTCTAAAGATAGTTTGTAATTTCATTTGCAGGCTTGCATTTCATAATATGTAACATATAGCTCATAATGCATGTAATGATGATAGACATATTGCTTCAGGTTTTAGCTGACAACTTCTCGGGAAACTAGGGGGGAATATCCACAGTCAGGACCAAACATCTGGGGCAATCGAACAGAGAGGTCAAGGCTTCAAAACCCAACTCACCTAAGCTCAGGAATCAACACCAACGAGTTCTCCTAGCCTAGAAGGATCAAGGCTTCTACAAGTTTTGTTGCACAACTCAGAGCCGAAACACAAAACAACATGGGGTCCTGTTATCACCAGACTTGTAGTTGCCCCTATAAGATGGATCCAAGATGGATGGTAAAGGGATGAGCAACCAAAGAGGTGAAACCAAGATAGCCTCGACTCCCAAATGGATGGTTGTCACGTCAATTGAGGCAATCTTTACTTAATGTTGTCTTAGCCCAAGACAACAATGGGGGAGACCCAGATCTACTCCTGACAGGAGAGACCAAATCAAGACACCAGATCAAATCAATGGAAGATGAAGTACGCAAGGTGTAAGGTGAAATAAACCCTAGATCTATGGATAAAGTCACAAGGTGAGTTATGGGCTGGATCAAGAGGTTTATGAGGTATGAAATTGATCCAAGGTTTAAATACAAGTGACTTATGAGTTTTACTACTAGATCCAGAATCAAGGTACCAACAAATGATGAAAATATCCACTGCCTTGGGAATCGTGTCCAATGTAGGGAGGTTAAGGACTAGATCAAGGATATCTAGTATCGGTGGATAGACTTGACAAAAGGTATGACAGTGTTAAAGTACCCAAGCCTCAAGGATAGGATCAAAACGAAGGAAAATTTGGCCAAATGAGGGTTGCGCTAGGGTTAAGAGATCAGTGCCTTAGGAATTGGGCCCAATGGAGTCACCTAAGCCTGATGCCTAGGAGGACCCACTTAGGGTTTGACCTGATCTACAATACCTAGAAATGGTTTGCCAAAAGATCAAATGGTTTGATCCATATAAATTTTTGATTATTTTAAGTTAGGGTTTTGAAAGTAAAATAAAGGTGCCAATGGATTGGAACCAAGAAAAGAAGAACTAACCTGTGGATCTTACCTGGATAACCTTGTAGATGCCTTGATGACGATGATCTATGCTGTCTCGATCAATTTGAGAAGATTTGGATGAAGACTCTATGCAAATTGTTTCGCCCAAGGAAGCCAATGCGCCCTCCCTCCTACACAATAAACGTCATCCATATCAGATTTGATGCATCAAGAGAAATTGACAAATGCTACAGAAAAATCACAAGATGAAACCATAGATCACAATGATACTAATGATAACCCCTTGATACAAGCGATGCCAAACAAGCGAGTTGAGGAAGCCCTGCAAAAACGCCCAAGTGAAGTCGCACTCCTGTAGACAAAACAAAGTTTCCACGAAAAATATAGATCTCACCACAAATACCCGAATGTTAGGAAGCAATAGACTTTCCAATCATCATCTAAGAACACTAGATGCAAAGGAGACCCAAGAATTTCCACAAAAGAGTTTTTCTATTCTCAAGATTCCAAGAGCCAAAGACCCCTTTACAATGAGAAGCTCTCTCCTTTAAATAGGAATGAGAGATACCAAAATCCTAACCACCTTTCAAATGGATGGCTAAGATTAAAAGATCAAAATGTTCTAATCAATGGTTGAGATGAGCTCAACATAAAGTACATGGATCAATACAATAATATAATATATCAATGGACCAAATCACCCTAGGAGAGGGCATCCCACTCAATATTAAAAAATAAAAATGAATAAAGCTCATGGTGGGTCCAGGGGTTAACTAACACCCCTAGTGTGTCCCCATGGCACAATATGAATAAAATATAATTTTAAGTGCAAAATAGTGACTCTCTGGGAAATCGTGAGCCTCCAAAAGCTCCAGAAAATCATAAAATATGTCAGAGAGATGGGTGTGGGTCCATCTGAATGCTGAAACTGCTGGAAAAGGGGTGGAAGATATCACACTCATCATCAAAACTCATCCCATGCCATTTCCTTGCCCCAATAGCCTATGTCGCATTCTTCAATAGCCATTTTTATCATTTTTAATCTGCCTTGGGAAACATGAACCTGCCAAAAATGCCTCTTGGAGTGCCTGCGTTGTCCATCTGAGCCCACAAGGCTCTCTGGGAGGGGGGTATAATGGTAAAAACAAGTGGCTGGACCACCCCTTTCTCATACAACGTCCTAGGTGAACCCATCAAATCATCTTTTTGCTTTAACAAGCCACTTAGCATGGCAAACCTGCACCAGAATGGTGTATTGAGACAAATCATCACTGTAATTGCTCGAAACTGAAAATAAACTGCCTCATTGGACTCGGGGAGCCCAAATCCATCTAAGGTGCATACTCATACACCCTACAGATCTCTGCATGATCAGGTACAATATCTAATATGCCCAGACAAATAAAATAATAATCTGTAAATGATCAAGTAATCAATAAAATGACCCAGGCTAACATCAATTTGCTGCAAGTGTTTGGAAAGACATTCTCTACAAATCATTCAAATAACAATTATAATATGTAGTAATCATTTCACTGGCGATCTACCAACCAAATATATAGAGTTTTGTTAATTAATTATAACACAGACTAGACTTTCAAGACCATACTCACTTTATGGTTGTAATCAATTTGCTAGTGAAGGGTGAAGGCTAAAAATCAAAAGGCTAGGCTAAAAGATGACTACCGACTTGACATTATAACACTTTGGATATGGAAAGGGGATACTCACTCTAGCATATGCTGGACAAGGAATAACACAGGGGATGGCAGTGTCTCACAAATGGGTAAGTTACGTTAAGAGGTGCTTATTCACCTTGACAAATGCTCACAATCCAAATCAAATACAATTGAGGCCAACAATCTTTAGATATAACTTTTTTAAGAACCATTGCTTTTTGGGCTTTCGAGTTTCCATAGCCTTGATCCATGCATTTGTTACTTGGGATTTTATTTATTAAAGCTTCATGCTCCATGCGTGTTTAAAAACACTTGTTACATGGGTTTTACATTTCATATTTCACATTTAAACTTCAAATCCAATTTCATTAGGCTTGCCTTGCATTCATGTATGTTGAAAAACACTTTTTTTCATGAATGGGCTTTTTCACAAGATATTCATTTCATTTCCATATACATTGTATTGATGGCAGCACTATTTGTTTCAGGTTTAGCCAACACAACCTAGGAAACTCAGAGCCGAGACACAAATAAACAGGGAAGCTTATCCAACAAAGAGGATATAGTGGGGAAAGGTCCTCCATGCCACAAGTCAAGTAGTAGGTTGGGATATAAACATAATTGGAAGGTAATGGATGGGTGAAGATAGTTAAAAATGAGATCAACATTAGTAAGCCAAAGTATGGTGGGAATGATCACCTCTATTCTCCCTAAGGAGGGCAAAACCCATGAGTATGAGTCAAGAACTTCTAGGTCTAAGTAGGGACATGCATATATAATATCAATACAACCAGGTCCACATATTTATATGATCGCAAGATCATGACACGAAATGCCAAGACATGTCACAAGAATGAGTATAAAAGCAAATAATAACCATAACACAAGATAATATCTGCTGTGTCATATACATGTAAATAACCCATTTGAACCAACATTTGTCCACTGAAAAATTGTTGCTGCAACCCTGGGCAATACTGACTGCTCTGTAACTGGCTAAATGGCTACATCAGTCCTCAAATATGAGTGTCCTAAGACTCAGTCATGGCATGGGAAAGTACTATAGTCCATCATCAAATAGTCATTCATCATAGATGCTCATCTCAACATCTCATATGTAAAAGAACTGGCTGAAAAAAGTGTACTGGAATCTGAAAATTAGAATATGGTAGCCCGGCTACTAGATATGTGATAATAGATCCAACATACATAGAGATCAAAATGGGGAAAATATCTTCAATCTCACAAGTCTCAAACAATCTAAGTCATAAGATAAGTTTACAATGGATGACATTGGATGGATGGAGGCAAGTGATAAATGGGACCAACCTAGCACTAAGATTTACTATTTGTACAAGCATGGCACGAGCAAGAGTCTTCACATCAAGTCCCTTGATTAGTCATAACACAAGTTAAAGCAACAATATTTATAAGCATAGGTCACCATAATCATCCTAACCTGATAAGCATAGGTGTCTGAAATACATCATAGAGCAAAATCAAACCAATGAAGTGTATACCTGATCTTACTAAATATACCTGTCTCCAACTGATAAGCCCCTCTATAACTGTGTGTACCAACTCTGATCAGCTACTCTGCTACAATGAACTAGATCATCACCAAAAGCATCTTAATGGATAACTGAATCTTAGTCCTGGCAAGGAAAATCTGATGAACAAGGCCCTAGAAAGGCTGAAGTTGTAAAGATCCATGCTATAATACCCCATGTGAAAAATAGCTTGGAATAGAATAAAAGACAAGTCTGCATGCTGCATCCTGGAAGCCCATCTGCAAATGTATATGTGATAACATCTGGCTCCAACTAGGACAAATTCTCTAATGAAGAGAATGCTTGAGAACCTTAGAAATCTCTGGTCCGCAGCACCATCAACAACCAACAATCCAACATTCTGCTTCCTTTCCAAGCATTTACCTATTACCTACACACATGGAAGCAAGAAGTACCAGAGCAACATGTGTGGGAAAAATATATGCAAAAATAAACTAAAAGGAAATAAATGTTGGAAAATAAAGTGCTGAAAAGTAAACTCTAATCTAATAATTTTAAATGCAGAAAAGAACTAAAGACAAACAAGACTCAGAAACTAGAAGACTCATGCATCAATCAGACAAAAAGACAGACTCAACTACTACTTAGAGAGCTTTTTCAACCCTACCTACTCTAACTAATGGTGGAAAAAATGAAATGCTAAGTCATGCCATGGACATAGTCCCTTAGATAAACTTGATTTACCGGAATTTTGAAATTACAGCCATCTTTAGTAGATTAAAAATACATATTATCTTCAAATCGCTCTACTGTTAGCGGTCCCATTGAAAGGTTTCTTGATTGTCTTGAGATGTGATTAAATGCACGATTCTCAACAATCACCTTATCACCATAGGAATACCTATGCCGATTAATAGATGAAGACACAACTGGAATATCTCAGGTAGGTATTATGGAGGCATCAGAGTTGCCTATGGGACGGGGAAATGGTATTGTCCTACTTCTTTCAGGTATAGCATCAAAATGTGGAGGACCCCCGTCTATGGGAAGGGCAACTCTTCCCACCAAAATCTGTCTTTCTTCTCTTCTTGGATGGCTTGGTTGACTTTCAACCTCCTCTGGGTGTGTTGACACATTTTCTTTAACCGTTTCCCCCACAGTCCAAAAATCTTTAAATACTTCATCGATATTAGCTTCAATGGGAGATATGGTTTCAGAAAGATCAACTTGCTTACTAGATCCTTCTCCATGTGGCATAGGCAGTGTTACCTACTAAGTCATACTTAGTCGGTATTATCAAATGAGTCGGTATTATCAGAATTCATAAGTCATTAAGGCTTTTTCTCGGAGCTTTTTGTTATTTTTTTGTTACACATGTTCATACTCCCTTGGGGAAATTGTAAAAATGTCCTAGCATTTAATTTTTTATAAAAGGCTCGGCTTTCTAGACTTAAGCATTAAGCTGACTAGCCCAGTGTGTTTTTTCCCTCGGTTATTATTGGTTGTTGAACAAACGACTAATAATTTTTGAGTTTTTCACTCACATCTCCAAAGTTTGGGGTAGTCGTCTTGGTGTTTCGGCCTTAGGAGGTTATTAGAGCCTTCATGTCAGTGTTTTTCAACATGTTAGGCATTGAAATTGAATTGTCTGGACATGTGCTAGGTCCCCCTAAAGTTTCGTCAGTTTTCGAGGAAAATATTTTTTTAAAACTATTTTTTAATGGTTTAATTAAAATTTTTCAAAATGTAATAAAAGTCAAATACGGAGTCCGTTTTTGACATGGGGACACTCATTTTCACACCCAAAGCGTCCACTTTACCCAAGGAACCACTTTCACATTAGTTGGGCAGCTAGAGCACCCCATGGAGCATTATTCAGCTAAACATGCGTTAGAATGGCATTTTAATGCTAAATTATGGCATTTTGGCACCATGGTCAAAGTTTGAAAAAGGTAAATATTAAAATAATATTGAATGGGGTGACATGGCATGGGTCCCCCATGCAATACATTTCTCTTTGGGATTGTATGAGAATAAAACTTTGGGTTTAAAACGGGTCCAAGTTATAACTTAACTTTGACGTCAACCTCTCTTCATGTGAATGAATTGAAGCTCGTGTGAGGGGGAGAAGGGGTCCACCCCTTCCATTATTTAAAGCGTGAGTTGGTTAAAGGAAACTTTGGTTATACCTTGGTATACTCCTATGCTAGCGAATCATGTGTGGTGACATCTCCCACCAACTCATGAAGCTCACGCGCGAAGGAGAGGATGACATCGATTTGAGGTTGGTGAGTGGTTTGGTTATGTGTTGGATAGTTGGAGAGTTGGGTGAGTTAGGTGCGAGAGGTGTCATTCACCTCTTCAGTTCCTTTTCACCTCAACTCAGTTCCTCTTCAGTTCAGAGTCAAATAACTTCGGGTGTATCTTCAGTGTTGGTAGCCCCCCCAGGGTTTTGCTCTGGCTATAAATAAAGCCTCTGCCTCTCTCACAAACTAGTTTGGTTTGGAGTAAGAGAGCGCATGCTGTTGTAATCTGTATGCTATTGCTATTTTGCTTGGAATAAAAGAAAGCTTTGGAGGCTAGTGGTGGTGTGCTCTTTTGTGTGGATTGAGATTGTCATGCATTAGGTAAAACTGTATTTTTCCTATTTTTTTGCATTACTTGTGGTTTAGATCTTGCCTATGAAGGTTTCTCTGAACTGGTAGGAATAGAAATTGAAAGTAAGTTTACTTTAGTTTCTATATTATCATGTATGCTTAGAGGTCAAAATCGCATGTTCATAAGTTTATTTTCGTGCGTTATTAACCTATCTTTATATATGCTTTCAAGATCTCACGGGTGTGTTGAGTTTTGGTTGAGTTCTAGGTTTCCTAGCTTTGAAACGGTGTGGATCTAGCTTGATTCTACCCCATTTCAAAGCAAATACGAAAGACATAGTCCCTCGGCATCTCACTACAAAGCTGTTTCAAAGCGAAACCCCCCGCGGCAACATACTCTTTCTCTTTCCTTTCTCCCTTTAAAACTCAAGCTTCCCGCTTTGTTACCCAACTTGTTTACTTAGATCTATGCTCTAAAAATATAAATCTTGCACTTAGATCTAGTTCTCAAGTGTTGAATAGATCAGATCTAGTAAGCATTGTTCACTCATTTAAAAATAGATTCGGCATAAAGGAATCATTTTTTGCATGGCTTTTTTAGTAAAATTTATAACTTGGATGAAATAGTTTTCCTTTCAAATCTTAAAGTTACATCTAGCATAAAAGTGCAAATCATATTGGCTGCCCAAAAGGCAAGCC
Source organism: Pseudotsuga menziesii (assembly GCA_001517045.1). Classification (NCBI taxonomy): domain Eukaryota; kingdom Viridiplantae; phylum Streptophyta; class Pinopsida; order Pinales; family Pinaceae; genus Pseudotsuga; species Pseudotsuga menziesii. The sequence continues at coordinate 332,283 of LPNX011186282.1, forward strand.
AAGATCCCAAGGAAAGCTTGCTTTCCTTGATTTTTTTTTTTGCAATTTGTTTTAACTGTTTAACTTAGAATTTTTTTTGGGTAAATTTTTGCGTTGTCCAAAAACATTTCCAAAGTGTTTTTGGGCACTTTCTACTAAACTTTGCTTGCTGGTTTTTAGCAGCTCTGTCCAAAAAGAGGACACGCTGCCCAAAATTCAGAGTTTGGGCCATCCGAAGCTCCCCAAGAGTGCCCCCTCCGACTGCTACCATTTTTGGAACTTTTTGTAAACCCTTGGATTCATTTACTATAAGAACCAAGGGGTATTTTCCAACCAAGCGTTGTAACCGAATTAATAAAAGAGCTTTTCGAGTAGGCTCTTTCGAGCCCACTCCCCATCCCCCCAGAGGGGAATTTGTGTTTTTTGCATTTTTTACTTTTTCTTTAGTTTAGTTGTGTTTTGCAGTATTGTATACTTTGAATCGTCATTACAAGCATTCCATACTCTTTACTTCAAAGTAACAATACTAATTACCCCACGACTTCTCGAGTGACCTGAAAGGGGTAAGAGATGCGTGGTAGGACTAATTAGACAATCTGTGGAGTTTTTTCTTTCATTTTTTTTATATATATTTAAAATCAACCCCTCGCTTTCCCGATTGAGGTCCATTTGGACCAAAAGAGATTCCTGGAGGGTTATCTTTTTAACAAAGAACACAATGCTTTAAAAATATTAAAACTTTACAAGACTCCGTTGTGTATGCTCTGCACTGGCTGCGGTTCGTCCGATTAGCTGGCTGCATCAAAAGCAGTGTGGGTGACTAGAATAATTAGTTCTCACATTTCAATAAACCTCCCCACGCGAAAATCCAACGCCTCGAATTAAGCCGTTGCGGTGGCAAATTACCCAAAGGAAGCAGGAACAACTGGTCAGTGACCTTGAGACACAGTTAGGCTACACCCTTGTGGTGTAGTGTTGAACACCGTCTCAGAGACTCCAACCAGCCTACATATTCCTTGCGGGTAGCTGTATCGGTTAAGGGTTTTGGACATACTCCCTGTACCTTTGGGTATATTGGGAGTCCCCTTCCCCTCTAAGTTAATTCACTCATTTTTTTACATTAACATAAAATTGACCAAGAGCACTTGCAACATTTTCCTTTCAGCATAGCGACAACACTTATTTGTGGACTCCATTTGGCACTGGTTCTCTTTTATATAATCATTTGTTTCCATGTGCTTTGATATATGATACCTTGACCTTTATGTTGTTGTACTTAAATTCCGTTGCAAATATCTTGTGTTAAGTTTTTCTTTTCTTTCATCAAAACTCCTAAATATCTCATTCATCACCATAAGCACTAAAGCCTTAAACAACCTTAGCAATTAATAGGGTCTACCCCCCTTGGCTTCGTTAGGAGTTGGCTTAAACGGAGGAGTTAAGAACAAGGTGACAGCCTTGACTCGAGACTTGCCCCCAAGGACACATCGAGTGGCTTGAAGATTTCTGCCATGTTTCCCCCAAGGTGTGTGAAAGGCGGCAACATTTTCTGGCGCCGTTGCCGAGGATAAATCTTTTTATTCCCGAGTACAACTTAGCTTTTCTTTTTGTTTCAAAAAGTTAAAATGACAATTTTTTTTGATAGATCTTGTCTTTTAAAATAAATTAAAACTCGATCCATCTGCTGACTCCACTGTTTAATATCCCTCCAAGGTATTCTACCCGAAGGAACTCTGAAGGAGTATTTGATCTCATCCTTGAGCCTGAAAGGGCTTATGGAAGGAGATTGAATAGACATACTTCTCGTAGAATCCTTGAAGATTTAGGGTCCCAATCCCTCTCATATATCCATCATTTATTTGTAGAGAGTCATATCCATCAATCTCAAGAAATGACTGATTTCTTCAAACCCCTTGACTTTGCTCAGATTATAGGTGCTCCTCATCCCATCCCAAGTGACGCTATCAAGAAGTTGCCTACTTTCCAGGGAAACAATGCCATCAATGCCAAGTCTCACCTTCCAAAATTTGAAAGGCTCCTAGTTAGTTATTGCAATGATGCTGCCAATAACCATGATGATGTCAAAATGAAGTTGTTTGCTTTCTCCTTAGAAGAATATGCTGGAGAATGGTACCTTGACTTAGCTGATACTTCATATAAAACACTTAATGAATTCCTGGATGGTTTTAGGAAGAAATGGGAAGAGAAAAAGGAACTAAGACATTAGATTGCTGCCCTCCACAACATAAAAAAGATGGAAAATGAAACCATGGATGAATTTAACACAAAATTCAGGCGCATTGTTTTTTATCTTCATAAAGACATCAAGCCCCATGATGCTCCTATCCTCATCTATTATATTGAAGCATTCACTGGAGATTTGAGGTATTAGTTAAGGGATAAAGAACCTGCCGATTTAAAGACTGCCCAGGAAATGGCCGAAAAATTTGAAAAGAATATGTAATCATTGGGTGTCCAACTTACCTGGATACACTAGAGGAAACTCTTCCTATAACAAAGAGTCTAAGGAAAAAGCTGTTGAATTAGAGGATAAGGAAGCATCTAAAGATCCTATGAAGGAAATGGCTGAAATGATGAAAACCTTGGTAACTAATCAAAACCAACAAATGGCCAATCATACTGCACAACTAAATCATATTCAGAATAGGTTGGTTATGATGGAGAGAAATCATGTTTCTCATGCACCAAGGAACTTTCAACCAAAGCCTAATCAGATGTATCAAAAGAAAACTCAAGAACCTAGGATTCCAAACCAGTTGGATTCTGTCAACATAGTAGAGGATGCAATTCCCTTTTGCAGGCCTTGTTCTCAGTTTCATCAGGAAAGTGCTTGTTACATTGAAAACCAAGTAATGGAACATGGACTTCCTGAAATCAATAGTCAGGATACACCATCAAGCGAGCCTGAGTTTGTGAACATGGTAGGCCGAACCTAGAAACTCCAAATATACCCGGAGATACGAGGAGTATGTCCAAAAACATTATCCGATGTGGCTCCCTGCATGGATTATGTGGGTTGTGTTGCCGCCTTTCACACACCTAGGGGGGAACGTGGAAGAAATCTTCAAGCCACTCGGTGTGTCCTTGGGGGCAAGTCTCAAGTCAAGGCTGTCACCTTATTCTTGACTCCTCCGTTTAGGCAAAAACTCTTAACAAAGCTAAGGGGGGTAGACCCTACAAGTTACTAAGGCTGGTTACTTAGATGATGATGGTATTAAATGAGCAAGTCTTTTAGGAGTTTTGATTTAACAATTGTAAACAACAGATAACATGATGAGACAATCACAAATAAGCACGATATGACACCCAATCACGTATAGATTGAAAAAAATAAAGAGTTGACCAGTGCGTTAAATGGAGCTGAAAATAATTAAGAGTGCTTGCAAGTGCTGGAGTGAATGTTGTGCAATTGTATCTTGGTACGTTTTAAATTAATGTGAAAAGATGAGTGAATTAAATTAGGCGAGGGGACCCAGATATACCCGGGGGGTACTTGGAGTATGTCCAAAAGTAACAACCGCTACTGTTACCCGCAAGGAATGTGTGGGCTAGATGGATTCTCTGAGACTATGTTCGTAATACACCCGCTAGGATGTAGCAGAGATTGGCGCTTTGAGGTCACTGTCCAGTAGTTCCCACTTCCTTTGGGTATTTTTCCACCGTTTACGGTTTAATCGAGGCGTTGGATTTTCTCCTGCGGTGGTTAATTGGGAAAGTGAATTCTAATTATTCTAGTCATTCACGTTGCTTTTGTTGCAGCTTGGCTGATCGGACGAACCGCAGCCAAGTGCAGAGTATACACACCGGAGTCTTGTAAATTTTAAGAGCGTGTTCTTGTTTAAAAAAAGACTCTACAGGAATCTCTTTCGGTCCAAGTGGACCTCAATCGGGAAATCAAGGAGGGCTTAATTTTACTGCTTGCTTGTGAAAAGTAACAATGAAAATAGAAACAAAAACACACACCACAGGTTTTCTAATTAATCCTACCATGATCTTCTTTCACCTTTCGGTTCAATCGGGGATTCGTGGGGTAAGTATTAGTATTACTTTGATTTCAAAAATATGGAATAATGACAAATATGATCAAAGTATACAATCCTGCACGACAAGACTAAGCTAGAGAAAAAACCAGAAAAAATTCAAAAAAGTAAAACGGACGCGGATCCCCCCAGGGGGGATGGAGAGTGGACTCGAAAGAGCCTACTCAAAGTGATTCTTTATTATTAAAGGTTACAATATCAGCAAACTAATTGCACTATGGTCCTTGTTATCTGGGATCCAAAGGCTTACAACAAGCTTACAACAAGCCTTAAAGGAAGCACAGCGGTGGGGGAAGCCTTCGGGAAGCTCCGGTTCGCCTAAGAGTCGGAAAATGGGCAGAGTCTTTTGCTCTTTTTTGTTAAACCTGCTAAAAACCAGCAAGCTATTAAAATCAAATATGCCCAAAAACACTTTAAAAGTGCTTTGGGTCACCACACTAATTACTAAAAAAAAAGACTAAGTTAAAAATTGTTAAAAATGAACAATTTAGTTTTGGAAAAGGGAACCAAGCTTTCCTTGGGATCTTGGCTTGCTTTTTGGGCAGCCAATATGATGTGCACTTTTTTGTAGAAGTTAAATCTTTAAAGAACGACAAAAGAAACTACCTTATGAGCAAGCTTTAGTTCTACAATTTAGCTACTTGCAAAAATGAATTTCTTCACCTAGATCTATCTTTAAAATATGATATTCTTTATGAAATTTCAGATCTAAGCAACAAGACTCTTAGGAACTAGATCTGAAATTTATAAGCAATTTTTAAAAGTAGATCTGATCATAAGAGGACGAACAAGTAACTGGAAGATTGATTTTAATAAAATGGAGGAAGAGAAGGGGAAAGGCCTGTTGTTGGATAGATTTACAACTTGTTAGTGGAATACAGAGGGGCAAAGCCTTCACAAAAATGTCGGATGTATAGTGGAGTCAAACTAGATCTACAGCTTGTCCAATTCTTGTCACCTGAAAGCTAAACGCACAACCTTGCACAAAACCTTATGAGATCTGGATATATTTATGAAAAAGAGACAAGAATTACATGCAAATAAGCTTATTAAACATGTATAAGCTAGATCTTCAAACAAATATGCTATGAGATACAGAAAAACAAGTAGTCTTACTTGCCCAACTACACTCCTATTGATTCAGCTGAATCATTCAAGTCAGACAAGGTTCAGATGCAAAAATTGAGAGAAAAACCGGCAACATCAATAGTTGCTAGACAATGCTTATTCCACACACATGAGAGCATTACACCATTTAGCTTCCAAAGCTTATTTATTCCAACAATGAAAAGATGACAACAGTATTACAATAACAAGCCTATTCTCCCCAACTCAAACTAACTTCAAGAAGGGAATGGCAGCTTCAATTTATAGGCAGACTGGCCAAGAGGGGCGCATGCCTGACTGAAGGAGAGACTGCAGCTGATGGAGAGTTAAGCCGAGCCTGATCTGATGATGAACTAAGTCTAACTGGACTGGAACTGCAAATCGGAGTGACACCTCACTCAATTAACTGACCCACCCATCAAACAATTGCCAAATTGATCCACACGTGTGGAGGAGAGAGAAAGAGGGAGCAACCCTCAGACTTGCATGAGCCAGTTAAGCTCCTTCTCAACCCTGATCAATGCCTTCAGTCAAGGAATGATAACTCCCAGTCAATCCGAAGCCGAAGAGAAATCAAATCGGAGCAAATCCCACTGATTCAGGAACTTGGATTTGTTCCATTAATTAATTAATTTTTAATTAAATTAATTACTATTTGATTTTTTTGGATTTTCTTACCTGAGTGATGGAAAAATCACTCAAAACTTAGGAAAAGCGGCTGTATGGGTTTACCGGGCTCCGAGTCAGAAAATGAGCACCCCCATGACTGAAACTAACTTTTAATCCCACATTTATTACAAGACCAATTTTTCCATTTAGATTACTAAAAAATAGCCTAAGTTTTGTGGAAAAATTTAAAAAAAAAAAAAAAAAAAGCTAGGGGGACTGAGCACATGTTCATATGTCTCCACCATAATGCCTAGCATGTTTATACATTGACACACAGACTCTAGTAACCTCAATAGGCCTAAATGTCAAGCCGACCACCCCAACTTTGGAGGTATTGAGTGAAAAACTTAGAAATTATTAGTCGTTTATTCAACAATCAATAATAACCAAGGGAAAAAACACTCTAGGTTGATCGGATTGACAAATGAGTCCAGGAGACTGAGTCTTTTACAGACACTACCATGCTAGAACATTTTATTACAACTACCCCAAGGGGGTATGAACATGTGGTAGATAAAAAACACTTCCTAGAAGCAAGTCTGAAGGTCTTCTGAAGTTCGAACAAATCATCTTTGTTCGGTTTACCAGGCTCACTTGATAACACCGACTAAGTACAACTTAGGTGGTAACATCTGGCTCCAACTGCAGGATGTGTGCTCGATCTGGTCATAGGGCAAGGAGAGGATACGAGAACACCAGAATCTTTGGTTTATATACCCTGTAAAAACATCTCAACTTGACAAGAAATCCTCAGTAGCACAAGCTTTATATACAATCCAAATGAACCATTAAGCTGATTTATTTAAACAAAATAAATGTAGCTAATTAATGAAAGAAAAGTTTTATTATAGCCAAGTACAAAACGGAAATGTAGAAAGTAAATGCTCTATTTTAAGGAGCTTATTTTCCTACTCTAAGCATGATATAAAAATGTTAGGTGTAATAAAAAATCCAATGTAACCACCTAAGCATTTTATTAACATAAAATCTTTTTGCCTTGTCTTTGGTTACCAGCCAAAGTAAGGATACTTTATTTAGAAAATGCAAACCAGTGTGATGATTCGGAATGGGTGGGTTGGATGGGAAATCATAGGAATGAATAATGTCATTAAAATTCTTCCCAAATTGGTATGTGCTCGCGCAGGTTGCTTCTATCCATGACTGGATAGGACTGATATACCAATCGACATGATGAGGCACACTGACTACATCATCATACTGATCATCAAGGCTTGCCGAATGATAACTCATTGAATAAGTCCCAAGCTACTCCAAATCATAACGAACCTCTTTGTGCGGCTCTGCATGATATGACTCTGAATGATCATGTGAAAATTTTGAATGCTCTTCTTCCATACTAAAGATTTTCGGAGGTATCCACGCTCCCCTCTATGGATGTATCGTAGATTGGACTTCCACAAATTTTTGAATAGACACTCCCCTTGCTAGACATATCATGGATGGGATTCTCAATAATATTTTCACAAGTTGGATTATCTATGAAATTCCAATAGTCATCACTCCCATCTATGTCGGATATGAGAGAGTCTTCCTTGCTGGTATCACATCCTAAGATACAACTACCCTCCTCCTGTTCATAATAATCATCCTTCAAAGTTTTGGTTTCAAAGATATTACAAGAAGTTAAACTTTCCACAACTTCGTCCCTAAGTGATGAACATAGAGGAGTGTCATCATACACATCATAAATTTCTTCAGAAATGCCGATCTCTGTAATGGTTTCCTCATGAGGGCTTTCTGGAAAAATATTAGCATTGCAACAAACTTGAGAGTACCTCAAATCTTCAATGTTTTCAGTTATGGTGACATGAGGAGAGTCTTCAACAATGTGTTCAATCATGGGTTCCTCGTGAAGTTCTTCAATAGGATCATCCCGAGTGTGCTCATCTATAATGGAAGTCATGGGCTCCTTTAGCTCCTTTAGGTAGGTGAGGGCCCTTTCTACAACAGTTACCATATCTCCCTCACCATTATGCCACCTCTCAAAAAACATAGCACATAAGTCTTCAAGGGAGGTAATGCATTTATAAGGAAGACCACAAAACCATATCCAAGCCTTCTTTTCCAAAGAATTAGCAAAAATTTGCATCATATTATCTCTATGAAGTATGTTGAGTTTATTCACAAATGAAAGAAAGGATATGATGTGACAGAGAGCTGAATCACCATTTCCACAAAAAATTGGAGCCTGAAAATATCCTTTATCCTGGAGATATGGTTCATAGTTAGGAAAACTTGGGATGCCCGAGAAATCGATGGGAGGATACGCATTGAAAATTTGAGCACCATAATCTTCATCATCCATAATGGCTTATTAGTAGCATATATCAACCATGTATTTTGTACTGAACTGAAGCTGTCAAATAATGAGCATTTAAAGTTTTACTATGTCGTATGAGCTCATCAACACACAAGTCTCAACAAAATTATGAGCAAGTAGGGTTTTATCCCTTCAATGGAGTCGCCGTGTGAAAAAGAAAAATAAGCATTTATAAATCTTTCAAAAAATTATTTTTTGCTTTTCTTTGTAAAAATAAAAACTGAAAAAAATCAGTGGACTTGCCAGATGAAAATTAAAGATCTACTCTAAGCATTCATCAAACAAAGCAAAAACAAAAAGGAAGAAAACAAAAGTCATACTCTGGGAATAAAAAGATTTATCCTCGGCAACAGCGCCAAATGATGTTGCCGCCTTTCACACACCCGGGGGGGAACGTGGCAGAAATCTTCAAGCCACTCGGTGTGTCCTTGGGGGCAAGTCTCGAGTCAAGGCTGTCACCTTATTCTTGACTCCTACGTTTAGGGAAACTCCTAACGAAGCCAAGGGGGTAGACCCTACAAGTTACTAAGGCTGGTTACTTAGATGATGATGGTATTAAATGAGTAAGTTTTTTAGGAGTTTTGATTTAACAATTGTAAACAACAGATAACATGATGAGACAATCACAAATAAGCACTATATGACACCCAATCACGTATAGATTGAAAGAAATAAACAGTTGACCAGTGCCTTAAATGGAGCCGAAAATAATTAAGAGTGCTTGCAAGTGCTGGAGTGAATGTTGTGTAATTGTTTCTTGGTACGTTTTAAATTAATGTGAAAAGATGAGTGAATTAAATTAGGCAGGGGGACTCCAGATATACCTAGGGGGTACTTGGAGTATGTCCAAAAGTAACAACCGCTACGGCTATCCGCAAGGAATGTGTGGGTTGGATGGAGTCTCTGAGACTATGTTCGTAATACACCCGCTAGGATGTAACAGAGATCGGCGCTTCGAGGTCACTGTCCAGTAGTTCCCACTTCCTTTGGGTATTTTGCCATCGTTTACGGTTTAATCGAGGCGTTGGATTTTCGCCTGCGGTGGTTAATTGGGAAAGTGAATCCTAATTATTCTAGTCACTCGCGTTGCTTTTGATGCAGCTTGATTGATCGGACAAACCGCAACCACGTGTAGAGCATAGACACCGGAGTCTTGTAAATTTTAGTAAATTTTAAGAGCCTGTTCTTGTTAAAAAAAGAGACCCTCCAGGAATCTCTTTCGGTCCAAGTGGACCTCGATTGAGAAACCAAGGAGGGGTTAATTTTATTGCTTGCTTGTGAAAAGTAACAATGAAAATAGAAGCAAAAACACACACCACAGGTTTTCTAATTAATCCTACCATAATCCTCTTTCACCTTTCGGTTCAATCGGGGATTCGTGAGGTAAGTATTAGTATTACTTTGATTTCTAAAATATGGAATAATGACAAATATGATCAAAGTATACAATCCTGCACGACAAGACTAAGCTAGAGCAAAAAACCAGAAAAAATGCAAAAAAGTGAAACGAACGCAGATCCCCCCTGGGGGGATGGGGAGTGGGCTCTTTCGCTCGAAAGAGCCTACTTGAAGTGATTCTTTATTATTAAAGGTTACAATATCAGCAAACTAATTGCATTTTGGTCCTTGTTATCTGGGATCCAAAGGCTTACAACAAGCCTGAAAGGAAGCACAGCGGTGGGGAAGCCTCCGGGAAGCTTCGGTTCGCCCAAGAGTCGGAAAACGGGCAGAGTCTCCTTCTCTTTTTTGTTAAACCTGCTAAAAACCAACAAGCTATTAAAATCAAATATGCCCAAAAACACTTTAAAAGTGCTTTGGGTCATCACACTAATTACCGAAAAAAAGACTAAGTTAAAAATTGTTAAAAATGAACAATTTAGTTTTGCAAAAGGGAACCAAAGAAAGCAAGCTTTCCTTGGGATCTTGGCTTGATTTTTGGACAGCCAATATGATGTGCACTTTCTTGCAGAATTTAAATCTTTAAAGAACGGCAAAAGAAACTACCTTATGAGCAAGCTTTAGATCTACGATTTAGCTACTTGCAAAAATGAATTTCTTTACCTAGATCTATTTTTAAAATATGATATTCGTTATGAAATTTCAGATCTAAGCAACAAGACTCTTAGGAACTAGATCTGAAATTTATAAGCAATTTTTAGAAGTAGATTTGATCATAAGAGGACGAACAAGTAACTGGAAGATTGATTTTAATAAAATGGAGGAAGAGAAGGGGAAAGGCCTGTTGTTGGATAGATTTGCAACTTGTTAGTGGAATACAGAGGGGCAATGCCTTCACAAAAATGTCGGATGTATAGTGGAGTCAAACTAGATCCACAGCTTGTCCAATCCTTGCCACCTGAAAGCTAAACGCACAACCTTGCACAAAACCTTATGAGATCTGGATATATATATGAAAAAGAGATAAGAATTACATGCAAATAAGCTTATTAAACATGTATAAGCTAGATCTTCAAACACATATGCTATGAGATACAGAAAAACAAGTAATCTTACTTGCCCAACTACACTCCTATTGATTCAGCTGAATCATTCAAGCCAGACAAGGTTCAGTTGCAGAAATTGAGAGAAAAACCGGCAACATCAATAGCCGCAAGACAATGCTTATTCCACACACATGAGAGCATTACACCATTTAGCCTTCAAAGCTTCTTTATTCCAACAATGAAAATATGACAATAGTTTTACAATAGCAAGCCTATTCTCCCCAACTCAAACTAACTTCAAGAAGGGAATGGCAGCTTCAATTTATAGCCAGACTGGCCAAGAGGGGCGCATGCCTGACTAAAGGAGAGACTACAGCTGATGGAGAGTTAAGACGAGCCTAATCTGATGATGAACTAAGTCTAACTGGACTGGAATTGCAAATCGAAGTGACACCTCACTCAGTGAATTGACCCACCCATCAAACAACTGCCAAATTGATCCACACGTGTGGAGGAGAGAGAAAGAGGGCGCAACCCTCATACCTGCATGAGCCAGTTAAGCTCCTCTTCAGCCTTGATCAATGTCTTCAGTCAAGGAATGATAACTCCCAGTCAATCCCAAGCCGATGAGACTGATTTCAATCAAATCGAAGCAAATCCCACTGATTTAGGAACTTGGATTTGCTCCATTATTTAATTAAATTTTAATTAAATTAACTAATATTTGATTTTTTTGGATTTTCTTACCTGAGTGATGGAAAAATCACTCAAAACTTAGGAAAAGTGGGTTTATGGGTTTACCAGGTGCTCCGAGTTAGAAAATGAGCACCCCCATGACTGAAACTAACTTTTAACACCACTTTTATTACAAGACCAATTTTTCCATTTAGACTATTAAAAAATAGCCTAAGTTCTGTGTAAAAATTAAAATTAAAAAAACAAAAAAACAAAACCTAGGGTGACTTAGCACATGTTCATATGACTTGACCATAATGCTTAGCATGTTTATACATTGACACAGAGACTCTAATTGTCAAGCCGACCACCCCAACTTTGGAGGTATTGAGTGAAAAACTCAAAAATTATCTGTCATTTATTCAACAACCAATAATAACCAAGGGAAAAAACACTCTGGGCTAATCGGATTGACAAATGAGTCTAGGAGACCGAGTCTTTTACAGACACTACCATGCTAGAACATTTTACTACAACTCCCCCAAGGGGGTATGGACATGTGGTAGATAAAAAAAGCACTTCCCAGAAGCAAGTCTGAAGGTCTTCTGAAGTCCGAACAAATCATCTTTGTCCGGTTCACCAGGCTCACTTGATAACACCGATTAAGTACAACTTAGGTGGTAACAGGCTGGTTGGAGTCTCTGAGACGTGTTCAACACTACACCAACAAGGGTGTAGTCTAACGGTATCTTGAGGTCGCTACCCAGTTGTTCCCGCTTCCTTTGTGGAATTTGCCACTGCAATGGATTAATTCGAGACGTTGGATTTCCGCCTGGGGAGGTCAATTGGTGCGTGAAAACTAATTAATCTAGTCACCCATGTTGCTTTTGATGCAGCCTACTATTCGGACGAACCGCAGCGGTGTAGAGGATACACAACGAAGCCTAAAGGATTTTAAAGATTTTATGAATAATGTTGCTTGTTAAAAAGACAAAAAGTGACCTCCAAGAATCTCTTTTGGTTCAAGTGAACCTCAATCAGGAAAGCATCAAGTGAACCTCAATCAGGAAAGCAAGGAGGGGTAGATTTGATTTATGTTTTTATAGTGAAATTAACAAATGCAAGAAAATACAAAGCAAGTTATCTAATTAATCTACCACGAATCTCTTTCCCCTTTCGGGTCACTTGGGAATTCGTGGGTTAAGCTGTAGTATTACTTTGAATATGGAATGATAAGATTTTGTAGTATTAAACAAAGCATACTATCCTGCAGATAAATAAAATAAACTAAACTAAAGCAAAACTGAGAAAAATAAAAAAAGTGCAAAAATTGGACACCGATGCAGATCCCCCCTGGGGGGATGGGGAGTGGGCTCTGTTACCCCCGTTTCATGACATGGGTGTGACAGAGGTGTCCACAGTTTTTTCAAAGGCAGGGAACTCCTTTCTGGAGTTGTTTCAAACCATGTATGTCAGCAGAATTTTGTTTTTTTTCAAACAGGAGAATTTTTTCAGCAGCTAGTTTTGGCAAGCAAAAGAAGCATAAAGGGAGCAGTGTAATACGGTTACCTTCAAATAAGGTACATCAACAAAGCCGTGGGTGGATACAACTTAGTATAAAGTTGAGTGAAATCTTCTGGCTACTAGTGAAACCATTTGCCGAGAGTTTGGATTGCCTAGAGGTTCTGCACTGTGCAAAGATGAGCCATTACTAACACTTGTGAAATTTATACAGAACAAATTGTTGATAGTCCTAATTATCAGGTTTATGATCTGATAGCTTGAGCTCATGACGGGCAACATGAACATCTCTATTAGAACAAAAGCGAGCTTGAGATAGTTTTCTATGGTTACAACGTTGCAATTCTTGTATACTGGTACTAAAAGGCATTCCCAATTCCCCAAGTTATGGTGACCAGGTTCTAGAAGTATGAGAGTTAAAAAACATCAAGCTTTTCATGTCTACAAGAAGAGCAACTCCTTGAGTGGCAAAGAGCGTACCCATGAGCTCATGTTCTAGTCATTTGCATACCATCGTTTAGATAGCCAAGCAAAGGAGCTCTTAGGTATTCAACAATCAATACTCTCATCCTGTAACTTAGAAGAGGAGGAGATGATGTGCTAGTACACATTCTCGAGCAAATTGACAGGACCATCCATAAGCTAATGGTCATGTTTTTAAGAGGGCACAAGCTTGGAAAGAGTTGCCTGCAGGGTCCTTCAATAAGATAGATTTTTTCAGAGCTGTAGAAATGGAGCGTGGCCATCTATTGATCAAACAAAGTCATTCTACGATAGCCCAACAATTCTGTTAGATTTAAATTCTTTGTGGTAGCCAAATCGTAGAGATTTTGGTCAGGCTCGCCTTTACCTTTGGCAACCGAATTCAATGAAGGTTGTAGTCACAAATTTCACGTGGCTTAGTCCTGCACTTTTCAGCCAAGTCATGGACGGAGTCCACGTTGTGCAAATTCAGTTCGTAGGTGGCAGAACTCATACCTACCCGTTAGACAACTTGGGCGTATAGTTCCTCTCCGGCAACCGAGTCGTGGTAACTAGTGGTTTTCATGGGAAGACTTCACGCTATTTGTTTTTCATGGGCAGCCACTCACTGGTTCTCTTTACGACGCGGAGTTTGTTTGACCCACATTGTGCCTGTTCTCAGTAAGGAACCAATTGCACGGAACTTGGCTCAGTCCGACGTTCTTTTTTAATTGATAGCGATATTAGAGTTGATTCAGTCATTCGCCTGTGTAGCAAAACTCAGGGTTCAAACAAAAGCACACAACTACAATTCAAACTTGTATCCACGGCCTACTTGGCAATCGAGCTGTGAGGTTTGGGAAAGCACCTGAATGATGGCGTTTTCATTATGGGGAGATTCGAGAGCTGATAGACATGTGCTGGCATCTTTTCCTCAATTGCAACATGGAGTTGTGCAACAACGCATTTGTTTGTTGGGATCCACTTATTATATGTTTGGGGCAACCGATGGTTTGGAGTTCTACTGAAGGAGAATTGAACTCTCGATCTAGCGTCTATCCACCTACACATCCGATTGCCACATCCGATTGTGAGATTGCAAGGAGTATCACGCTGAATTGCACCCGTTAAGAGTGTCCCATTGCTATCCACGTGTCTCTCAAACATTTTGGCCCGTTTGCATGGAAATTAGACTTCGATGCATTGAATTATGCTAACAGGCACACTTTTCGTGATGTGGCCAGCTAGGAGTTCTTGTTAGTTAAAGTTTTCTATTTTATTCTTATTATCATCTATTTGAGTGAGGAGCTACATTAAATAAAGGGAGTTTGATCATGTTTTAAATGGAAGGAAAAAGTGGATCTAGATTCTTTTTCCACTTTTTTCTTGGTTATTTTATTTATATTTTATTATTTCTTTTTCCTTTTTTGAAAATGTATGAGAATGGCTTTTTGAGCTTATAAAGAAGCAAGTCTTCTTCATGTTAAAGATGGGAAAACTGGGAGGATTTTTCCCTAGGGCTTAATACAAAAATATCGTTTTGGGTTTTATGATTGTTCAGATGAGCACTCTCTATGGTGTGTGGCGTAAACTTGTATTAATGTGCGATTGTTGCTAGAGGCCTTCTTTCCTTTCTATGTTTGCATCGGAGACCATAAAAAGATGCTATCATCCTATTGGAAGGTGGAAATCTTAGCAGTTGCTAGCCTTTTCCCTTTGTGAGTGTACATACACGGGCATTGATGTTTACACTTAATCAAGTTTGATTGTGTAGTATCTCTTTTGTTTGCATAGCGCATCTTCTGCAATTAGGAGGAAGAAAATCTAGTAGCTGCACCATTGACACAAGGCCCTCTTGGGTTCTCCTTGACTCCATTTCTCCTTTTAGGTATACCGAAACTGGTCCATTAGTGAGGTTTGATCTTTCCCTCCTTCTATCAACCATTCAATTTACCTATTATACTACAACCATTTCTCTAAGCCAGCCTCTTCTATTCACCTTGTCCGCCATTGTTTCCTGCCTTAGTGATCTTAACCTTAGGGAAGCCCCCCTTGAGTTAGAGAAGAGCCAACCTGAAGCGAGGAAGAGAGGAGTGTGGTGATAGTGGTTGCTCTTTTCACAGTTGCCATAGGGCCGGTGTGCCTAATTTTGGGCTTTGACATGTGCACGCCGGTAAGGAGCGACGACATTTTTGGCGCCGTTGCCGGGGACAAAGTCCAGTTCCCGAATTTTGAAGATTATGCTCCATTGACATTTGTGGGAGATCATATTGCAGATCCTGATTCTCACATGGCGACTCCACAAAGGGACGAAGCCCTTGTCCTTTTGCAGATCTGAAGACTTTTTGGGTGTAGAGGTTAGCACACTCATCAAAAGGCTTTCGAGCTCACCTTGGCAACTCCACAGTTCAATTTGAGGTATGACTATATGTATATTGCAAATTCAATACTTCATTATTTGAGAATATGGATGATAAAATGGAAGGACTTCATGCTCACTTGCACAGAGCCTTCACCCCACTAGATTTCTTAGTTATCCATGGATTTCCTAATGGTTCTATAAAAGAGTACTTAGAATTGGTCCAGAGTTCTTTGGAAATGACAAGGACTCGACATTCCATCATATTGTTTCTTTCTGCATGTTGATGGAAGATCTCAAGGCTTACCATGAGGATCATCTCATGATTGTATTTGCTTTAACCTTGGAGGGAGATGAAGAAAGTTGGTTCAATGACCTTTGGGACGAAAGCATAGACTCAGTGGCAAGGTTTTTTGAGAAGTTTCTCCTTTGTTGGCATGAAGAAACAGTTGAAGAGATCGAATAGTTGGCCAAAGAGTATGATGCCCTCCTCCCTAGGACACATCTTGATTCCGAAGAGGAGATCCATGAAGAACACTTTGAAGATCAAAGCACGCATTTTAAAGAATAGATCATTGAAGATTTAATTGAGGAGACATTAAAAGGACCATTGGTTCAAAACATTATTGAAGAGTTTTCTGATATTGCCATTAAAGATATGGAGTTTCCTCAGTTTTATGTCACTGAAGATATTCTTGAACAACTCTATGCTGAAGATTTGAACTTGCCTCAAGTTCATCCCATTGAAGGTAATAATATGTGTTCTGTAGATAAGCTTGAGCAGCATTATGATGAAAGTTTGTACTAGAGCCCTATAAATCAGTGGATAGAGGTTTCTTGTGCACATACTTCCTGCCTAAACTTTGATAGTTTTTTCTATCTTACCAATCTCATTTTGTAGTTCAAATTTATTCATGAGAAGATGTTAAGACATCTCTATTTTATGGTAATGTTGTCCATGGTTCTGTCTCTAACCAAGCACAGAAAAAAGAAGTTTGGCATGGAAAAGATGCTTGAGTGGTTCCACTGGTTATATGCATATACTTGACAGGTTCCAGTCTCATGTTAAGTTAGAGTAGGTAGGATGAATAAAGCTCTTGCATGAACGTTTAAGGTTTTCGGTATGCCCTTCTCTATTTGGTAATAAGTGTGTGGGGTGTGAATTAAGCCATCTCCATCCCAATGTTATCTTGTTTTTTATAAGTTGGTGTGCAATAAAGAGAATCTGTGGTTCTCATGTACTCCTGAGGAGAGCACACGTCCCTATGGAGCCAGATGTTACCCCCTTTTCATGACAGGGGTGTGACAGAGGTATCCACAATTTTTTCAAAGGCAGGGAACTCCTTTCTGGAGTTGTAACAAACCATGTACATCCGCAGAATTTTGTTTTTTTTCAAACAGGAGCATTTGTTTAGCAGCTGGTTTTGGCAAGCAAAAGAAGCATAAAGTGAGCAGTGTAATACTGTTACCTTCAAATAAGTTACAGCAACAAAGATGTGGGTGGATACAACTTAGTATAAAGTTGAGTGAAATCTTCTGGCTGTTAGTGAAACCATTTGCCGAGAGTTTGGATTGCCTAGAGGTTCTGCACTGTGCGAAGATCAACCATTACTAACACTTGTGAAATTTATACAGAACAGATTGTTGACAGTCCTAATTATTAGGTTTACGATTTGATATCTTGAGCTCATGACGGGCAGCATGAACATCTCTATTAGAACAAAAGCGAGCTCGAGATTGTTTTCCATGGTTACAACGCTGCAATTCTCTTATACTGGTACTAAAAGGCATTCCCAACTCCTCAAGTTATGGTGACCAGGTTTTAGAAGTATGAGAGTTAAAAACATCAAGCTTTTCATGTCTACAAGAAGATCAACTCCTGTTGATGAAATTGTCATTGATGCCAACATGGACTTGATGTCATTGATGCCACCACCTTACTGGAGATGTTGAAGAAGTCCTGCTGATGATGCTAAAGCCTTGGTAGACAATGGAGAAGTCCATGAGGTCTTGGAACCCTTGATGAAGACTGACCTTGCAAAGGTCATGGAGCCCACTACTGGCAATAGATATGGTTAGATGGCATGATGAGCCTTGATGGTCTTGCATGGAGATTTGGTGAAGAAGTTTTTGAAGGATTTTCAGAGGCTGTGAGTTGTCTCCTGCAATAACATTTAAGATGCCGAGACTACTTCTTCATTAGCTTTCTTGTTTATTTTTTCTAAGCAGTTCAAGTGGCAACCAGGCACCAATACTATTCTTGATGATAATCTTGCCGGCATTGGAATGGGTCAGAAAGGAGGGATATTTTTAAGAGTACTCAGGAGTGCTTCTTGTAGACAGATCTTTGGAAGCTGATTTGGCTACTGTTTTCTGCATCAATCTGCATTATATTGAGATCTGGTATGACGGAGATAGGGGTTTGACATAGGGACAACATGGACTGCAATTGGTTCTGGGCTTGTCTATCATGGCATACCAAAGAGAGCTTGCATTGGGCTCTACTTAATCAACAAGCCAGAGTGGATTATCACTGAACATGCATGCTGTTCATACTCTTACATCTCAGTCCCTTTATATGGCACACTTGGTCCAGATTTGGTCAATTACATCATAAACCATGACGCTATACAAGTTGTATTTTGGAACCTGAATATTTGTTTGCAGTACTTGCAGCGGCTCAGTCAAACATTTGTGAGGTCGGCTCCATTTAACATTAAAAAATCAAATCCTTTAGTATGTCGGCCCAATAAAAATATATTAGAAGTCGGCTCATTAAAATATTTTTTATATGGCAGGTCGGCCCCAAAATGAGGTAAAAAATTAGTATAAATCCCCCACGCAAGTCTTCTTTTTTTGCTATGGAAATTTTCGGTGGAGCACTGAGGTAAAACTCGTGGGAGCAGACTGTGGAAAACTCGCTGACTGTGGAAATTTTTTTGGGGAAGCAGCTCGCTGAAGCTCTGAATTTTTTTTTTTGGTGTCTGTGAATTTCGGGAGGTAACCAGCATATTACCATCACCACGAAGTTGTTGCAACAGTCAATGGTCGAATTTTCTTGCAGCCGTGGAGGAAGAGACAATATCCAGCAGTCGCCTTAGTGATTTCGGGACAGAAATTTATAAAGATTCGTGGCCTGGTGTTGCTGCTACATTGGGACAGGAAGTTTACAGCCTGCTTCATTATTTGCATGGACAACTTAAATGTAGTTCAAGTAGTTACATAGATTCAGAGTTTACAATACAGAATTGCAAATATAACGGCGACATTTGAATCAGATCCCATTCCATTCGAGCCTCGGAATCTAAGCAAACGACCACACTACTGGTGGCAGATTAATCTCGGCCTCTATCAGCAAGAGAACAGATCAAATGCTGGGATATACTCAGGGTAGACGATGCAAAGATTGTGGTTGTGTTAGACCTGGACTTGTCCAAGGAGTATCCCGATCGTATCCAGAATAGAGCTAAAGAAAAGAGATATACTTTCGATTTTGCCTTTGGAACAGAATTAAAAAAAAATTTGGGATGTCTATGCAGCCACGATTGCACCTATGATTGATTAGGTCATCCGTAGTCTCAATGCCACTATACTTGCTTATGGATCAACAGGAAGAAGTTTGATCAGCGGACTGTGCTAGTATTCTAAACTTGAAGAGCAGTAATTCAGGCTTTAATTTTTTAGCATTGTGCTGTTTATGCGAATTGGTTCCTCTGCTGTTGATTTCATACTGTTATCTCTTTTTATGGATTTTATGGCATTGCAAACAGTCTTTTGATTATCTGGTTTGTTTGGCAACTCTCCTACTTTTTAAGTTGGGTGGAGAGAATGAGGATTATGTACAGCGTATAGTATTTATACAGAAGTCTGTGATTGGTACATTCTGAACACCTGAAGGTTTGTAGCACTTGCACTATTGGATTATGCAATAGATTTTGTTATGGGCTGTGCTGGGTCCAAGGCTAAGACTGTTAAGCAATCACCTGGATAAGAAGATCCCGTTGCTCTTGCTGCTGAAACTGCATCAGCAATATACAATACTGGTGAAGGCAGATTGATTGAGGGACATCTACAGCACACATACACAGTCAAGCTTCACATTGCTTCTACACAGTCCTAGTGTGGACATTGTTTGGGTTATTTTCTCAACACATTTATAGTGGCAGCTTGATACACAATCATGCATATTCTATGATGGCAGTCTTTGCAAGAGAAGCTAAAGCAGTGACATGGTTGACTGATAAGAGGGCAGGAATATCTTTTTGTCTTGGTCTTGGCATAAATGTATTCCTTGATGAGCAGAAGTAAAAGGAACAGATCTTTGATATGTTGGGATAAGCAGCAGATCAAGAGCAGCAATGCTTGAATACTTGACTGATGACAAAAGATGACAGCCCTAGCTTATGAGACAGAGTGTGATCAGTCCAAGACTGAGCTATTCTAGCTAAGTCATACAATGATAACTTCAGTAAAAGACATGACTCAGCTATGAGGAGAATTGATGACATCTCTGTGATTTTATTGAAGACTTCCTTGATGACTGTATTGACACAACATAATTCTTATGGTGTATAAACAATACACCTACAGTAGACTGATGTGCCAGAGGTGGTGAATATGAGACATGCCATGATGATGCATACAGTCTAACATAATTGTTGTTGATGTTGACAAGCAGCAGAGCAGATTGTTGGATGATGCTTGATGGACAGCATGATGTATTCAGAATGATGTGCCTGACAGAATAATGATGAAAGCAGCAGTGAAGAATGATGATCAAAGATTAATGAGCTGTGTTGACCAGTAGAAGATGTACTGACCAGAGGATACTTTGCAGCAGTAGATGTCCAGCAGTTGTAATGATGAGCAGTGTTACAGCACAGTTGATGTGATGAGCAGAGAAGATGAGTAGCTTTGATGTGTCAGAGATTTCTTGTGTGACACAAGGATACTGTATTGTAAGAGCAAGTTTGTCTTGCTTTTGAGGTTAGGATACCTCAAACCCTTCTTAGCAGGGTCTAAGAAAACCAGGCAGGGTCCTAGATACAGAGTAGGTGCTCTATGAATCAGTAGGTGCTGATTTTGCCTAACGGTTGTAGCCGAACCAAACTAATATAAAAAGATTACAAATTTATATGGTGTGGTGTTCTTTTGTGTTATGGTTCTTGATAAGTTAAATGCTATGATATGTGAATGATGAAATTTATGAATTGATTATGAGATTGGTAGAGTAATAGCTAACCGTGACAGGTCAAGAAAAGTTGTAAAAATTGCTTTACACTGATTCACCCCCCCTCTCAGTGTCTACAACTCCTTGAGTGGCAGAGAGCATACTCATGAGCTCATGTTCTAGTTATTTGCATACCATCGATTAGATAACCAAACAAAGGAGCTCCCAGGTATTCAACAATCAATACTCTCATCCTGTAATTTAGAAGAGGAGGAGATGATGTGTTAGTACACATTCTAGAGCAGATTGAAAGGACCATCCATAAGCTACTGGTCGTGTTTTTAAGAGGGCACAAGCTTGGAAAGAGTTGCTTGTAGGGTCCTTCAATAAGATAGATTTTTTCAGAGCTGTAGAAATGGTCCGTGGCCATCTATTGATCAAATGAAGTCATTCTGTGAAAACCCCGCAATTCTCTTAGATTTAAATTCTTTGTGGTAGACAAATCGTAGAGATTTTGGTCAAGCACGCCTTTACCTTTGGCAGGCGAATTCAATGAAGGTTGCAGTCACAAATTTCACGTGGCTTAGTCCTACACTTTTAAGCCAAGTCATGGACGGAGTCCACATTGTGCAAATTCAGTTCACAGGTGGCAGAACTCATACCTACCTGTTAACAGACTTGGGCGTATTGTTCCTTTCCGGCAGCCAAGTCGTGGTAACTAGCAGTTTTCATGGGCAGACGTCACGCTATTTGTTTTTATGGGAAGCCACTCACCGGTTCTCTTTGCTACGTGGAGTTTGTTTGACCCACATCGTGCCCGTCCTTTGTAAGCAACTAATTGCACAGAACTTGGCTCGGTCCGACGGTTTTTTGTCAACTGACAACGATCTTAGAGTTGATTCAGTGATTTGCCTGTGTAGCAAAACTCGGGGTTCAAACAAAAGAACACAACTACAGTTCAAACTTGTATCCACGGTCTACTTGGCAGCCAAGCCGTGAGGTTTGGGAAAGTGCCTGAATGATGCCGTTTTCGCTATAGGGAGATTCTAGAGCTGATAGACATGTGCTGGCAGCTTTTCCCTTAGTTGCTACTTGGAGTTGTGCAACAACGCATTTGTTTGTTGGGATCCACTTATTATATGTTTGGGGAAGCTGATGGCATGGAGTTTTACTGAAGGAGAATTGAACTCTCGATTCTAGCATCTATCCACCTACACAACCGATTGCCAGATTGCAAGGAGTATCACGCTGAATTGCAGTCGGTAAGAGTGTCCCATTGCTATCCACGCGTCTCTCAAACATTTTGGCCCTTTTGTATGGAAATTAGACTTCAATGCATTGAATTATGCTGACATGCACATTTTTTGGTGGCATGCCCAGCTAGGAGTTCTTGTTAGTTAAAGTTTTCTATTTTATTCTTATTATCATCTAGTTGAGTGAGGAGCTACATTAAATAAAGGGAGTTTGATCATGTTTTAGATGGAAGGAAAAAGTGGATCTAGATTCTTTCTCCACTTTTTTCTCAGTTATTTTATTTATATTTTTTTATTTCTTTTTCCTTTTTTGAAGAAGTATGAGAATAGCTTTTTGAGCCTATAAAGAAGCAAGTCTTCTTCATTGTAAAAGATGGAAAAACTGGGAGTATTTTTCCCCAGGGCTTAATAGAAAAATATCTTTTTGGGTTTTATGATTGTTCAGATGAGCACTCTCTATGGTGTGTGGTGTAAACTTGTATGAATGAGCGATTGTTGCTAGAGGCCTTCTTTCCTTTCTATGTTTGCGTCAAAGTCCATAAACATATGCTATCATCCTATTGGAAGGTGGAAATCCTAGTAGTTGCTAGCCTTTTCCCTTTGTGAGCGTGCATACATGGGTATTGATGTTTACACTTAATCAAGTTTGATTGTGTAGTGTCTCTTTTGTTTGCATAGCACATCTTCTACAATTAGGAGGAAGAAAATCTAGTAGCTGCACCATTGACAAAAGGCCCTCATGGATTCTCCTTTGACTCCATTTTTCCCTTTAGGTATACCAACACTGGTCCATTAGTGAGCTTTGATCTTTCCCTCCTTCCATCAACCATTCAATTTACCTTTTATACTGCAACCATTTCTCTAAGGCAGCCTCTTCTATTCACCTTGTTCGCCATTGTTTCTTGCCTTAGTGATCTTAACCTTAGGGAAGCCCCCCTTGAGTTGGAGAAGAGCCAACCTGAAGCAAGGAAGAGAGCAGTGTGGTGACAGTGGCTGCTCTTTTCATAGTTGCGATCGGGCTGGTGTGCCTAATTTTGGGCTTTGACACACGCACGCCATTCAAAAGCGGCAACATTTTTGGCACCATTGCTGGGGACAAAGTCCAGTTCTTGAATTTGGAAGATTATGCTTTATTGACATTTGTGGGAGATCATATTGCAGATCCTGATTCTCACATGGCGACTCCACAAAGGGACGAAGCCCTTGTCCTTTTGCAAATCTGAAGACTTTTTGGGTGTAGAGGTGAGCACACTCATTAGAAGGCTTTCAAGCTCACCTTGGCGACTCCACAGTTCAGTTTGAGGTATGACTATATGTATATTGCAGATTCAATACTTCATTATTTGAGAATATGGATGATAAAATGGAAGGACTTCGTGCTCACTTGCATGAAGCCTTCACCCCACTAGATTTCTCAGGTATCCATGGATTTCCTAATGGTTGCTATAAAATAGTACTTAGACTTGTTCCAGAGTTCTTTGGAAATGACGAGGACTCGGCAATCCATCATATTGTTTCTTTCTACAAGTTGATGGCAGATCTCAAGGTTTACCATGAGGATGATCTCATGATTGTATTTGCTTTAACCTTGGAGGGAGATGCAGAAAGTTGGTTCAATGACCTTTGGGACGAAAGCATAGACTCAGTGGCAAGGTTTTTTGAGAAGTTTCTCCTTCGTTGGCAAGAAGGAATCGTTGAAGAGATCGAACAGTTGGCCAAAGAGTTTGATGCCCTCCTCCCAAGGACACAACCTAATTCTGAAGAGGAGATCCATGAAGAACACTTTGAAGATCAAAGCAAGCAATTTAAAGAACAGATCATTGAAGATTTAATTGAGGAGACATTAAAAGGACCCTTGGTTCAAAACATTATTGAGGAGTTTTTTGATATCGTTGGTAAAGATATGGAGCTGCCTCAGTTTTATGTCACTGAAGACATTCTTGAACAACTATATGCTGAAGATTTGAACTTGCGTCAAGTTAATCCCATTGAAGTTAATAATATGTGTTCTGCAAATCAGCATGAGCAGCGTTATGATGGAAGTTTGTACCAGAGCCCTATAAATCAGTGGATAGAGGCTTCTTGTGCACATGCTTCCTGCCCAAACTTTGATAGTTTTTTCTATTTTAACAATCTCATTTTGCAGTTCAAATTTCTTCATGAGCAAATGTTAAGACATCTCTATTTTATGATAATGTTGTCCCTGTTTTTGTCTCTAACCAAGCACATAAAAAAGAAGTTTGGCATGGAAAAGATGCTTGAGTGGTTCCACTTGTTATATGCATATACTTGACAGGTTCCAGTCTCATGTTAAGTTAGAGTAGGTAGGATGAATAAAGCTCTTGCATGAGCATTTAAGGTTTTTCAGTATGCCCTTCTCTATTTTGTAATAAATGTGTGGGGTGTGAATCAAGCCATCCCCATCACAGTGTTATCTTGTTTTTTTTAAGTTGGTCTACAATAAAGAGAATCTGTGGTTCTCATGTACTCTCGTGGAGAGCACACGTCCCTGTGGAGCCAGATGTTACCCCTTTTTCATGATAGGGGTGTGACAGAGGTGTCCACAGTTTTTTCAAAGGTAGGGAACTCCCTTCTGGAGTTGTTACAAACCATGTACGTCAGCAGAGTTTTGTTTTTTTTCAAACAAGAGCATTTTTTCAACAGCTGGTTTTGGCAAGCAAAAGAAGCATAAAGGGAGTAGTGTAATATTGTTACCTTCAAATAAGTTACAACAACGAAGCCGCGGGTGGATACAACTTAGTATAAAGTTGAGTGAAATCTTCTGGCTACTAGTGAAACCATTTGCTGAGAGTTTGGATTGGCCAGAGGTTTTGCACTGTGCAAAGATCAACCATTACTAACACTTGTGAAATTTATACAGAACAGATTGTTGACAGTCCTAATTATCTGGTTTACAATCTGATATCTCGAGCTCATGACGGACAGCATGAACATCTCTATTAGAACAAAAGCGAGCTCGAGATTGTTTTCCATGGTTACAACGCTGCAATTCTTGTACACTGGTACTAAAAGGCATTCCCAATTCCCCAAGTTATGGTGACTAGGTTCTAGAAGTATGAGAGTTAAAAAACATCAAGCTTTTCATGTCTACAAGAAGATCAACTCCTACAGTAGCAGAGAGCATGTACCCATGAGCTCATTTTCTAGTCATTTGCATACCATCAATCAGATAGCCAAGCAAAGGAGCTCCTTGGTATTCAACAATTAATACTCTCATCCTGTAACTTAGAGGAGGAGGAGATGATGTGCTAGTACACATTCTCGAGCAGATTGAAAGGACCATCCATAAGCTATTGGTCGTGTTTTTAAGAGGGCGCAAGCATGGAAAGAGTTTCCTGCAGGGTCCTTCAATAAGATAGATTTTTTCAGAGTTGTAGAAATGGAGCGTGGTTATCTATTGATCAAACGAAGTCATTCTGTGACATCCCTGCAATTCTCTTAGATTTAAATTCTTTGTGGTAGCCAAATCGTAGAGATTTTGGTCAGGCCCGGCATTACAAGGGAAGCCAAATTCAAAGAAGGTTGCAGTCACAAATTTCACGTGGCTTAGTCCTGCACTTTTCAGCCAAGTCATGGATGGAGTCCACATTTTGGAAATTCAATTCACAGGTGGCAAAACTCATACCTACCCGTTAGCATACTTGGGCGTATTGCCCCTCTCCAACAGCCGATTCGTGGTAACTAGCAGTTTTCATGGGCAGAGTTCATGCTATTTGTTTTTTATGGGCAACCACTCACCGGTTCTCTTTGCTACGTGGAGTTTGTTGCACCCACATCGTGCCCGTCCTCAGTAAGCATCCAATTGCACGGAACTTGGCTCGGTCAGGCGATTTTTTTTAACTGACAACGATCTTAGAGTTGATTCAGTCATTTGCCTGTGTAGCAAAACTCAGGGTTCAAACAAAAGCACACAACTACAGTTCAAACTTGTATCCACGGTCTACTTGGCATCCGAGCCGTGAGGTTTGGGAAAGTGCCTGAATGATGGCGTTTTCATTATGCCGAGATTTCAGAGCTGATAGACATATGTTGGCAGCTTTTTCCTCAGTTGCTACTTAGAGTTGTGTGCAACAATGCATTTGTTTGTTGGGATCCACTTATTATATGTTTGGGGCAGCCGATGGCTTGGAGTTCTACTGAAGGAGAATTGAACTCTCGATTCTAGCGTCTATCTACCTACACAGTCGATTTCCAGATTGCAAGGAGTATCACGTTGAATTGCAGCTGTTAAGAGTGTCCCATTGCTAACCACGCGTCTATCAAACGTTTTGGCCCGTTTGCATGGAAATTAGACTTTGATGTGTTGAATTATGCTAACAGGCACATTTTTGGTGGCGTGGCCAGCTAGTTGTTCTTGCTATTTAAAGTTTTCTATTTTGAGCTCCTTGGTATTCAACAAATAATACTCTCATCCTGTAACTTAGAGGAGGAGGAGATGATGTGCTAGTACACATTCTCGAGCAGATTGAAAGGACCATCCATAAGCTATTGGTCGTGTTTTTAAGAGGGCGCAAGCATGGAAAGAGTTTCTTGCAGGGTCCTTCAATAAGATAGATTTTTTCAGAGTTGTAGAAATGGAGCGTGGTTATCTATTGATCAAACGAAGTCATTCTGTGACATCCCTGCAATTCTCTTAGATTTAAATTCTTTGTGGTAGCCAAATCGTAGAGATTTTGGTCAGGCTCGGCATTACAAGGGAAGCCAAATTCAATGAAGGTTGCAGTCACCAATTTCACGTGGCTTAGTCCTGCACTTTTCAGCCAAGTCATGGATGGAGTCCATGTTTTGGAAATTCAATTCACAGGTGGCATAACTCATACCTACCCGTTAGCATACTTGGGCGTATTGCCCCTCTCCAACAGCCGATTCGTGGTAACTAGCAGTTTTCATGGGCAGACTTCATGCTATTTGTTTTTTATGGGCAACCACTCACCGGTTCTCTTTGCTACGTGGAGTTTGTTGCACCCACATCGTGCCCGTCCTCATAAGCATCCAATTGCACGGAACTTGGCTCGGTCAGGCGATTTTTTTTAACTGACAACGATCTTAGAGTTGATTCAGTCATTTGCCTGTGTAGCAAAACTCAGGGTTCAAACAAAAGCACACAACTACAGTTCAAACTTGTATCCACGGTCTACTTGGTAGCTGAGCCATGAGGTTTGGGAAAGTGCCTGAATGATGGCGTTTTCATTATGCCGAGATTTCAGAGCTGATAGACATGTGTTGGCAGCTTTTTCCTCAGTTGCTACTTAGAGTTGTGCAACAATGCATTTGTTTGTTGGGATCCACTTATTATATGTTTGGGGCAGCCGATGGCTTGGAGTTCTACTGAAGGAGAATTGAACTCTCGATTCTAGCGTCTATCTACCTACACAGCCGATTGCCAGATTGCAAGGAGTATCACGTTGAATTGCAGCTGTTAAGAGTGTCCCATTGCTAACCACGCGTCTATCAAACGTTTTGGCCCATTTGCATGGAAATTAGACTTCGATGTGTTGAATTATGCTAACAGGCACATTTTTGGTGGCGTGGCCAGCTAGTTGTTCTTGCTAGTTAAAGTTTTCTATTTTGAGCTCCTTGGTATTCAACAATTAATACTCTCATCCTGTAACTTAGAGGAGGAGGAGATGATGTGCTAGTACACATTCTCGAGCAGATTGAAAGGACCATCCATAAGCTATTGGTCGTGTTTTTAAGAGGGCGCAAGCATGGAAAGAATTTCCTGCAGGGTCCTTCATTAAGATAGATTTTTTCAGAGTTGTAGAAATGGAGCGTGGTTATCTATTGATGAAACGAAGTCATTCTGTGACATCCCTGCAATTCTCTTAGATTTAAATTCTTTGTGGTAGCCAAATCGTAGAGATTTTGGTCAAGCCCGGCATTACAAGGGAAGCCAAATTCAATGAAGGTTGCAGTCACAAATTTCACGTGGCTTAGTCCTGCATTTTTCAGCCAAGTCATGGATGGAGTCCACGTTTTGGAAATTCAATTCACAGGTGGTAGAACTCATACCTACCCGTTAGCATACTTGGGCGTATTGCCCCTCTCCAACAGCCGATTCGTGGTAACTAGCAGTTTTCATGGGCATACTTCATGCTATTTGTTTTTTATGGCCAACCACTCACTGGTTCTCTTTGCTACGTGGAGTTTGTTGCACCCACATCGTGCTCGTCCTCAGTAAGCATCCAATTGCACGGAACTTGGCTCGGTCAGGCGATTTTTTTTAACTGACAACGATCTTAGAGTTGATTCAGTCATTTGCCTGTGTAGCAAAACTCAGGGTTCAAACAAAAGCACACAACTACAGTTCAAACTTGTATCCACGGTCTACTTGGCATCCGAGCCGTGAGGTTTGGGAAAGTGCCTGAATGATGGCGTTTTCATTATGCCGAGATTTCAGAGTTGATAGACATGTGTTGGCAGCTTTTTCCTCAGTTTCTACTTAGAGTTGTGCAACAATGTATTTGTTTGTTGGGATCCACTTATTATATGTTTGGGGCAGCCGATGGCTTGGAGTTCTACTGAAGGAGAATTGAACTCTCGATTCTAGCCTCTATCTACCTACACAGCCGATTGCCAGATTGCAAGGAGTATCACGTTGAATTGCAGCTGTTAAGAGTGTCCCATTGCTAACCACGCGTCTATCAAACGTTTTGGCCCGTTTGCATGGAAATTAGACTTCGATGTGTTGAATTATGCTAACAGGCACATTTTTGGTGGCGTGGCCAGCTAGTTGTTCTTGCTAGTTAAAGTTTTCTATTTTATTCTCATTATCATCTAGTTGAGTGAGGAGCTACATTAAATAAAGGGAGTTTGATCATGTTTTAGATGGAAGGAAAAAGTGGATCTAGATTCTTTTTCCACTTTTTTCTCAGTTATTTTATTAATATTTTATTATTTTTTTTCCTTTTTTTTAAAATTATGAGAATGGCTTTTGAACCTATAAAGAAGCAAGTCTTCTTCATTGTAAAAGATGGAAAAACTAGGAGGATTTTTCCCCAAGGCTTAAGAGAAAAATATTGTTTTGGGTTTTCTAATTGTTCAGATGAGCACTCTCTATGATGTGTGGTGTAAACTTGTATGAATGAGCAATTGTTACTAGAGGATTTCTTTCCTTTCTATTTTTTCTGTCGGAGACCATAAATAGATGCTATCATCCTATTGGAAGGTGGAAATCGTAGCAGTTGCTAGCCTTTTCCCTTTGTGAGCGTGCATACACGGGTATTGATGTTTACACTTAATCAAGTTTGATTGTGTAGTATCTCTTTTGTTTGCATAGCGCATCTTTTGCAATTAGGAGGAAGAAAAACTAGTAGCTGGACCATTGACACAAGGCTCTTGTGGCATCTCCTTTGACTCCATTTCTCCCTTTAGGTATACCGACACTGGTCCATTAGTGAAGTTTGATCTTTCCCTCCTTCCATCAACCATCCAATTTACCTATTATACTACAACAATTTCTCTAAGGCAACCTTTTTTATTCACCTTGTTTGCCATTGTTTGCTACCTTAGTGATCTTAACCTTAGGGAATCCCCCCTTGAGTTGGAGAAGAGCCAACCTGAAGCGAGGAAGGAGTGTGGTGACAGCGACTGCTCTTTTCACAGTTGCCATCGGGTTGGTGTGCTTAATTTTGGGCCTTGACACACGCACGCTGGTCAGGGGTGACAACAGGCTCAGAAGAGCCTACTCAAGATCTTTTTTATTACTCGGTAACGATGCTTAGAAGAAATGCTCTTTGGTCCTTGTTATCTGGGATCCAAAGGCTTACAACAGAGAGAAAAAATAAGTCCGGTTGTGGGGGGAACTTCTGGGAAGCCCTGGATGTCCAAAAATTGTATTTTCGGGTACAGTTTCCTTCTCTTTTTTGATGGACCTGCTAAAAACCAGCAAGCAATATTAGTTTAAAAATGCCCAAAAACACTTCAGAAGTGTCTTTGGAAAATGCAAAAAATAATATAAAATTTTCGAAGTTAAAACTATGTAAAAAATGCAAAAGCTTATGCAAGGTGTTGACCGCCGAATGCACATCATTAGCAGAAATCTTTTGCACTGCTGTTTCCCTAAGTGGGAAAGGTGTGGCCTTGGGGGCAAGCAAAGAGCCAGGAGCTGTCACCTGATCCTAGCTCCTCTGTTTAGGGTAACTCCTAACGAAGTCAAGGGGGGTAGTCCCTAAAAAGGTTGTCTAAGGCCTTTTGTATTAAAGTGTTCTTAGATGTAAGATGAGAATTAATGTTGTTTAGGAGTTTTGATATACACGAAAAAGACCAATTACGCAATCCATGTAGCTATTTGCAAAACACGAGATAAATGATGAGACAGATTAGGCATCCACGCATAAAATAACTTAAACAAATGGACAAATGGTCCAAACAAGATGATGCAAGAACTAACAGACCAGTGCCTAAAATGGAGTCAGGATGCTTAAAATCTAAGTCTCTGATGTTTGTGAGATCATTTTGCAAATGTACTTGGTCAAATTTTAGTGTATGTTTTATGAATGATCTTGTTAATTAGGCGAGGAGAATTACCGAAAATATTCTAAGTGGGCTCGTTCGAAGACATGTTGGACAATCCGATTTGCAGTCAAGTGTTCGATAACTTTCCAACTATTGCGAAACAAGGAGAGCTACCCAACGTCCACAGTAAAGATTTCCCCACTTAGAATATTGCGCTCAATGCGAGGTGGTGAATTTTATTAAGTGTGAGATCGAAATTAAATCTGTGAATTAAATAGATACAGTGCTTCGGGTTATCCCGAACGGGTAGAGCATACACTGTAAAATGGTAAATTCCAATTTTAGGGGATGATGAGTTGCAAATTTTATTAACAAACCACGCTCTCCGACAGAGAATGCTCTTTATCCACCTTATGGTGAGATTCAAGAGACTTATCTAATCTATGATGCGAATGCAATGCACGTGCTCTCCGACAGAGAGTGCTCTTGACTTGTCTTATGACAGGTTCAAGAGACTTTGTGTTCTTTTTATGATTAACAATTATAGAGCAAGATCCACAACAATTAAATAAAGTGCAGGTAATAAAATCTAATCTAGCAATTAGTAGTTCTACTCAATGAACAACTAGCAATTAGTGGAAATGAAAACTAGGTCTAACAAGAGAACTAAGCTAATTGCTTTAAGTTAAAACTACACTAAGTAAAGATGAAAAGGGAACACAAGACACACTTCCCCCAAATAGGGGAAGTAGAAAAGATGGGCGGCTTGGTCCCACTAGCCTTTTTATTAATAATTTACAATGCTTGGGGATTTTAACCCTTGAAGAGAACTTTGAAAAAATAAAAGAGTGAAGAAGCCCTAATGTCTTTTATAAAAAAGGATGTGGTTTGCCTTCTTGTTGGGAGCCTTTTCTTCAACCTTTCCAAGCCTTTAGACATGTCTTTGGTTGATCTCTTCTTCAATCTCTACACAAAAAATAAAATCAACTCAAGCAACCATTATTCGTTAATAAAATCAAAGTAAATCTAGATGCAAAATGTAAACTAACCTACATGCAAAACAACTTTTAAATGCAAGCTTTTTTGGGATTTTTTGAAATGAGATCCAAGTCTGAAAAAATTAAAAGCAAAGGAAGAAACAAGAAGAAGGAGAAGTAGAGCGAATGGGAACAAAAACAAACAAAGAAGAGGCTGCAAAGAAGAGGAAAGAAGTGGCTGAAAACAATAAGGAAGAGGGCAACAGACAACAAGGAAGAAGAGGGCTGAAAACAGTAAAAGAGGGCAGCGAAAGAGAGGTAAGAGAAGAGGGTAACAAACAGTAAAAGAGGGCAGCGAAGGAGAGATAAAAGAAGAGAAAAATGAAGGTAGACAAGGAGAGAAAAGATCAAACTAAAACAAAAAACCAAGGAGGAGACATTTGATAGGTTCAAAGAGAGATGACTCTTTAAAATTTCCACAACTTTAAAACGGTAGATCTAGTAACCAAGAAAGAATTTTAATCTCAAACATGATGGAAGAGAAGAGAGCCCCTGTTGGCTAAGTTTCTTGACTTGGAGTTAAAATCCTTGTAGATCCTGCAAGATGAAAGTGTTGGATGATAAAACATCTTGTTTTGTGAAGAATCATTTGAAGTTCAACCCTTTCTCTACCTTTGGTGATCCCTGAAAACACAACTCTCACAAAGACAAAAGATATCAAGTGCTAGAATACTAAATCAAACAAATATCCAAAAAACACTAATATTACTGACTACGTCCTGTTCGATTTAGATATTTGAAAGACCTTGCATACTTAAAGACGATAAATGGTTAACCTTTGTGCTAGATTGATAGCCTTCCCAAGCTAGCAATGAACATGCAATTGTAAAAGAGAGAGTAGGGTTAGGAGAGATATCACCTCATACAAGATGAAATCACAACACTAAGAAACCATGCATGGACCTCCAAAGTCGCTTTTATTCCACTTTAAACAAATAAGAACTTCACAATTTTGGCAGAGCTCTCTTGCAAATTCTCCATATGCAAATTAGAAGAAGAGACTCTTATTTATACAAAAAGGAAAGAAAGATAGGGCTCAAAACCCTAAATCCGGACTAAGAGTAACATCGGAGCAAATTTGACTGATTGAATCAACTTGGCATCGATGAACTGAGTTTAACTGAAAGATTTGGAAGGTAGGAGTTGGGAGGTGGCCTCCACCTAGGCAAGGCGCCCCCACTCGTCTCATTGGGATCTCCTCCCAACCAATAGGCATCCTCCAACACTAAAAACGTCAACCTCAAGGAGAGCTGCGCAACCCTGGAAGAGGAACACGCTGACACTTGATTTGTTTGTTAACTGTGAGCGGATTGAGCTGTAGACTGAGTTGGGGCTGAATTGTACTGATGAGGGGGGGTTGAGGTGGCTCATCCTCCCTCGTAATGATCACCCAACCAATAGATAACCGACACTTCAACCAAAAACGAATTTAAGCCAAAGAGGGCGAATTTCTGATGGAGAGTCTAACTGCAGCACTCCGAAACTGATTTGAAGGTGACAGATGTTGATTGGAATCATCATTAATGCTCCGTGCCGAGCTGATTATCTCTTTATTTTATTGAATTTGGCCTTTTTTGGAGATATTTTGATTTCCCCAATTTATTATTTTTTATTATTTAAATTAATATTTCTCATTTTTTGGGTTTTTTGAGAAAATATTAGTTTCATGGCCAAATAATAGTTCGAAACTTAGGATAAGTGTGTCTAGGGGTTAAATGAGTGTTTTGGCTTAGAAAATAAGTGTTCATTTGCTAAAAAGACCCGTCGGACCACTTAATTATTACAAATTGAAAATTTTCAATGAAACCATGGTCAAAATGGTTTAATTAATTGAAAAATTTAATTTATTCCCTATAGTCAAAAAAATAAAAATTTAAAAACTCAACGCCGCTGGTAAATAATTTTTTTTGACAAATTTTTAAAGCATCTTGGGGCTTAGGAAATGATCGTAGAACATACCAATAGTGCCTAGTAGGTTCATATTTAGTAGTTGGACTTTAATAACCCCCCAAGGCCCAAAATTCAAAAACGACCATTCCAGCTTTGGAGGAAGCGGGAGAAAAAATCATCGATTATACTCGGCTATAGGCAAAGCATAATTGACAAGGGAAAAAACTCCCTGGATACCTTAGTTGAAATTTTATGTCTTAGGAGACCGAGCCACTCAAAACCCCTACTAGCACACTTTATTACGAAAACCCCATGGGGCATGGTCACTTCAACATAAAAATAAAATTGACTAGCCAAAATTGGCTAGGCAAAACATTCTAAACCTCTGATACACTAGATATGAACATTGACCATGTTCATCAAATGGCGGCTCAACAGGAGGTTCAACTATGGTACAAAATAGTTGGTAACATATGGCTCCAACTACGGGACGAAGACTCGTTTGATCACTCAAAAAGAGTGTTCGAGAACCCTAGAATATATGCTTCTTTTATGGAAACAAAAGTGTGTAAGGCCACATGTTCATGATAAAATGCCAAGAATATACCAACATAAAAATATTTTTGCATTTTTTCTAACATAAGATATAAAGCATAGAGTACAAAGCATTTTATACATGAAATATAATACAAATTAATCCACAAGTATATATGGTACCAAAATTAAAAGTACATAAAGACACAACAAGAGAGGGTTTAGAAAAGCCCTGAAATGACCCCATGGTCATTTTTTATAGGTTGCTGCCGTAGAACAGCTTCAGATGCTGTCCATTCATAGGTAGGGGTAACCTTTCTCCTTCCATAGTGTTGAGTATGAAAGAGTTTGTTTCGGCAAGGTCACATATAATAAAGGGGCCTCTCCAGAGGCTGTCAAACTTTCCATGCTTGCCCGACTTCTCTCTCCTCTTGTCCCATAAAAGGACCGTGTCCCCAACCTTGAAAGGTCTCGGCTTTGCTGACCTGTCAAAGGTACCCTTCATACTCTCGTGATGCCTTAAAGCTTGATCTAAGGA
The DNA here is from genome assembly GCA_001517045.1 of Pseudotsuga menziesii. Lineage (NCBI taxonomy): Eukaryota > Viridiplantae > Streptophyta > Pinopsida > Pinales > Pinaceae > Pseudotsuga > Pseudotsuga menziesii. Next base: position 366,801 of record LPNX011186282.1, read on the forward strand.
TGCCCTTCTGCTCTCGTCCAACTCAATAATCTGATTGATCCTTTGTTCCATCTCTTCTCCTTCGGTGCCATATTCACTGATCATTCTGAAGACAGGAATCTGCATGCTGATTGGCAAGGTGGCTGTGAGACCATATACAAGCTTGAAAGGAGACTTTCCAGTGGAAATCTTCTTCGTGATTCTGTCGGCCCAAAGAGCATGCTTGATCTTGCTATCCCATGCCCGTTTGTTATTGCCCACAATTTTCATAAGGATGTTCATTAAGTTATTGTTAGTGGACTCAACAAGTCCATTTCCTTGTGGGTAATAATCAAATGAATGGGATAGAGTAATGCCATACTTAAGAAAAAAAGTTGTCATCTCGATGGAGTTGAAGGATTTGGCATTATCAGTTGTTATCTTAAGAGGGATTCCAAATTTGGTGATTATCTTGTCCTCTATGAAGTCGATAACAACCTTTTCAGTGGCTGTCTTGGTGGGTATGGCCTCTACCCACTTGATGAAGTAGTCTGTAGCAGTGATAATCCAACACAACCCATTGCTGGAGTTGTCTTTGAATTTTCCTATGAAATCAAGCCCCCATTGCTGAAAAGGAGCAAGGACTACTACAGGTGTGAGGGGAAGGGCAACCAACTTCTGCTTCCCCGTGAAGAGTTGACACTCTTGGCAACACTTAACATGCTTATGTACATTTGCAAAGATGGTTGGCCAATAGTATCCAGCTCGAAGGATTTTGTGGGCAGTTGTATTTGCTGCAAAGTGACCTCCACAAAATCTTGAGCGAAACTCAGTTAAGATCTTGCTAGAATCTTACTCATTTATGCATCTAAGTATGATTCCCTCAGGGTTCCTCCAACCCAAACCTTCTTGGGTGAGGCAGTACCTAGTAGTTTTCAATCTTAGTGCCCAACGTTTATGACCTTTGAGGTGATCTGGGCAGGTGAGATGGAGAAGGAAATATATGATGTCTGAATACCAATGGTTATTAAGATCCTGTAATGCGGGAGTCATGGTTGGCATAGCTTTGGTGTTTTCACAAATCATGTCTATTGCTTTTTCATTAGTCTGGGTCAACATCTTAGCCAAGCCTTGGCCTTTGATTAACTTAGTTGGTGTAATCTCTAAGTCATACTTCTAAATTTTAGATACCCATGTGCCCCTTATTCCTAAGCAATCCTGTTGAGACAAGATGTCTTTTACCGCAGCATGGGGGACATACCCTATGACCTTTGAATAACCAATGTAAGTCCTAAAATGCTTTAGAGATTTAACCAAGGCATAAGCTTGCTTTTCCATAATAGTATACTTCAATTCTGAATTCTGTAAAGCTCTACTCATGAAAGCAATAGGCTGCTCAAACCCTTCGAAGTTCTTCTGGAGCAAAACACCGGCAATTGTATCTTCTGATGCAAAGGAAAAAACCATAAAGTCTTTAGAGTAATCTGGGCTGACTAAAACAGGAGACCTGGTGATAGCATCTTTTATGGTGGCAAAAGCCTCCTTCCCCTCATTAGTCCATACAAACTTAGCATTTTTCTTAAGTAGTGCTTGCATGAGTTTCATGAGTTCGGCCAAATTTGGAATGAACCTCCTGATAAAGTTGATATGTCCGTTGAAAGACTGGAGGGCCTTCACATTCCTGGGAAGAGGTATTTTCTGTATGGCTTCTATTCTTTCAGGGTCAATCTTGACACCATCCTTGGAGATTATATGTCCAAGGAGTTTCCTTTCATCGATGCCAAAGATAGACTTGGCAGGATTCAAGGAAATACCATACTTCCTACATCGCTCAAAAACCTGCTTAAGGTGATTGACATGGCTCGATCTTTCTTTTGAAAAAACAGTTAAGTCATCTTGATAAATTTCTATGATTTTACTAATTAACTCCTTGAAGGCATAGTCCATGGCCCTTTGGAAAGTAGCCCCAGCATTAAGAAGGCCAAAAGGCATCCTCAAATATTCAAAAGTACCGCAAGGGGTTGTGAATGTGGTTTTATGTCTGTCTTCTTCATGGATAACAACCTGGTTGTATCCCGAAAATCCATCAAGCATGGACATCATACTAGATCCAATGACCCGTTGGAGGAGGCTCTCCATGTTGGAAAGAGGATATTTGTCTTTCTGATAAGCAATGTTTAGGTTTCTGAAGTCTATGCATATCCTCAAACTCTCATTCTTCTTTCTAACCACAACTAAGTTGTAACACCATGTTGAATGTCTGGTAGGAGCTATGATTCTTGTTGCTAACATTTTCTCTAACTCCTTCACAAGAGGGGCCAACTTAGGATTTATTTGCCTAAGTTTTTGATGGAAAGGTTTGGCCTTTTGACATTCAGGCTTGAGAGGGATGGTATGCTGGAAGACATCCTCATGATATGCTTTTAATTCATCATATGTAAAAGCAAACACATCCCTATATTCTTTCACAAGATTGATTAAGTCATTCCTTTCCTTTTCTGAGGTTCCTTCTCCTATTTTTATAATTTGAGGTTCGTTCTCTGACCCAATGTTTATTTCAATGTAGTCTCCCTGTTTCATCTAGTCAATGTTGTTTTTCCTTCTATCTTGTCTATCAAAGATGTTTTCTAAGGCTATGAAGCCACGTGGCGCAGGATTGTCAAACTGGCTACCTTCAACCTGATACTCTTTACCCTGCTCCTGCTCATTGGCTTGAAATTCGAGAGCTCATCTATACTGTTAATAAACTTTAAGATTTGTTCATCATCCTTAAAGACCTGCCAATGTTCAACATTATTGGGTACATATGATCTAAAGTTTATCTTGAGTGGACAGTCGCCTCCTAACATTTCTTCCGATGGTTGAAGTGTTGATGCTGAAACTGCTAACTTGTCGACTGCACTATTCTGATCTCTAGGGATTGGTTCTATGTTTAAGGCATCAAAGAATTCCATGGTGTCCCAAATTGCATTTCTATATTTCTTTAGTCTTTGACACTTACATGCAAATTGGCCCTTGATTTGCTGGACAACTAAATCTGAGTCTCCCTTGATGCTTAGCAATTTTATACCCATGTCCTTGGCTATTTCAATACCCAGTAGAAGTGCTTTATATTCTGCTAAGTTGTTGGTAGCCTCAAACTCTAACCTGAAGCAAAGTTGAAAATCCTACCCCTAGGTGAAGTTATCACAACCCCGGCCCCTTTTCCAGCTCTAGAGTATGCACCGTCAAAATTCATCTTCCACAACTCATCAACTTTTTCATTCTTAATCATTTCTTGAATAGGGGCCAAAAAGGTGGAGTTAATTTGATAGATTCCATGCTCATCAGAGTTATACACACATGGTTTAATGGCTTTTGAGGATTTTCAACATGGTACATTTTCTCTTTCTCGGAATACAATTTAACAAGTGAAAACTCGGATGCTGGCATAGTGGCATAGGTCCAATCCATTTGGATTGATCCTCCTAAAGTGGCACCCCACTTCCTAGAAAGCAACATCCCCCACTTATCTGGTACATTGATAACAAGGATGTCCATGGTAATCTGGATGTACGGATACTTAGCTAGCCTAACCAAATGATTTTCAATCATTCCTTCAACCTCAACCGGTCTAGAATCCATGGCACATACATTCTGGTATGGTGTTGTAGTTTTTAAGTTAAGTTGCTGCATGACCTTTTTAGTCATGATGCTTGAACTAGATCCTAAATCTAACATACAATTGTGTAGAAGATCACTTATCATCAATGATACATAGAAAGGGGGATGATCTTCTTTTCTTGGGTCCCTCGTATGTAGAACTATAGGAGGATCGGCAAAAACATTGTTTGAGGTTCGTTCCACGGTGTCAGAGAAAGTGACCTTCTTAGGGCTAGAAGGTTTTGGAGGATTTGAGAGAGGCTCTAAAGGTGTTGAAGGACTCGAATCAGTTGGGGAATCTAAGATTTTCAAAAGTTTTTCTTTCTGTCCAGGTATTTTACATAACTCTAAAACAGGCACCGGAATTTTAGCATTAACCAACCAATTACCCAAATCAAAGCCTAAATCAGTTGACTTATTAGCATCATTTGGAATTGGTACCTTAGGAGTATTCTATGTGGAAGGTCCTTCATTTGCTTTCCTTTGGTAGGTCACACCCTTGAACTTTTGCATGTTGTTAACTTGTTCTTTTGAAGGTTTTTCACCAAAACACTTAGTCAAATTATCAATTTTTTGACTATGTTGTTTCTCCTCTCTCCAACTTTCTTTACAAATATTATGCATATCACCAACATTGTTTATATACTTAGGCTCGCTTGATGACGCTCTGGGACCACAACCTTCAGGAAAACTATGTCCTTGAACATAGCATGCATAATGGCAGGTAGATTCCTCATGAAAGTCTTCACAAGCTCTACAAGAAGGCGTATAAGTTTCAACCATGTTAGCAGCCTCTAGCTGATGAGGAGGCCTCTTATCATGGTTGGGTGCTTTTCTTTGCCAATTTACTTTTGGAGGGAAAGTTCTAGCGGCAGGCTGTGACTGCGCTCTTTCCATACTAATGACCTTGTTCTGCATTTCTCTCATTTGGGCTAGGTGCTTATCTTCCATTCTCTCAATTTTTTCTTTCATATGAGATAGACGTTTATCTTCCATTTTTTCAAGTCTCTCCTTCATTTCCATCAATTGTTTTTTATAAGGATTCTCTTCCTTATGCTCATTTGACTTTAAAGGGGTTGAGGACCTAGAATAACCATGAAGGTTAGACTCACCCGAAGCCTGCATGTTTCTATCTATCTTGACCGCTAATTCCTGTGCTTGAAGAAGATTAGTGGGTTCCTTATCTCTGATCTAATACTGCATCTTGCCACTAAGTGCTTCAATGTAATAAACCATGATAGATGGTACAGGTGGTTTATAAGTGGTAGGAATGGCATTGGATAGTTCTGTGAATCTTTGGTTGAACTCATCCATAGTCTCATTCTCCTTCTTCTTTATATTTGTTAAAGAAGCCAACTGATGCCTAGGTTCCTTCTTTTCACCAAACTTGTTAGTGAAGGCAGTTTTGAAGGTTGCTAGAGTAGCAAATGAGTTGTTTGGTAAATTGCTGTACCAGTCACCAGCCCTTCCATCCAAGGAAAGCGCGAAGAGTTTCATGTAAACATCATCATGTTGATGTGTAGGATCACTGATAAAGGCATTGACACATCCAGAGAAACTTCTGAGATGCATGGTGGAAGTGATGGCATCGGTGCCAGTGAACATAGGGAGATTCTCTACATATATGTCTGGAAGACGATGGGGTTGACCTGCTATCTAAGAGAAGTCGAGTTGAGTAAAGTACTCACCCATTATGTCAGAAAAACAATTTTGATTATTATTTTCTTCAAACAAGTTGCGGATGTCTAAAATAGACTCAGATCCAAGATTCTCAAGGATCCTACGAGAAACTAACTTATTCAATCTCCTCCTATAAACCTGTTCATGCTCAGGGATGAAATTGAGCAAGCCTTTAGAGTTTCTTCTAGTTGAATCCCTTGGTAAGTTATTTGACAGTAGAGTCGCCAGATGGATTGGAGTCTAATTTTAGAGAGTTGATTTGACTAAAATCTATCTAAAAAGGTAGAAAACTAAGAAAAAACTAAGGTTAAAGTCTTTCAGGAACAAAAAGATTTGTCCCCGGCAACGGTGCTAGAGATGTTGTCAGCCGAATGCACACCGTTAGCAGAAATATTTTGCACTGCTATCTCCCTAAGCGGGAAAGGTGTGGCCGTGGGGGCAACCAAAGAGCCAGGTGCTGTCACCCGATCCGAGCTCCTCCATTTAGGCTAATGCCTAATGAAGCCAAGGGGGGTAGTCCCTAAAAAGGTTGTCTAAGGCCTTTTGTTTTAAAGTGTTCTTAGATGTAAGATGAGAATTAGTGTTGTTTATGAGTTTTGATATTCACGGAAAATACCAATTACGCAATCCATGTTGTTATTTGCAAAACATGAGATAAATGATGAGACAGATATTAAGGCACCCACACATAAAATAACTTAAACAAATGGACAAATGGTCCAAACAAGATGATGCAAGAACAAATAGATCAGTGCCTAAAATGGAGTCAGGATGCTGGAAATCTAAGTCTCTGATGTTTGTGAGATCGTTTTGCAAATGTACTTGGTCAAATTTTAGTGTATGTTTTATGAATGATCTTGTTAATTAGGCGAGGAGAATTACCGAAAATATTCTAAATGGTCTCGTTCGAAGACATGTTGGACAATCCGGTTTGTATTTAGGCGTTCGATAACTTACCAACTACTGCGAAACAAGGAGAGCTACCCAGCATCCACAATAAAGATTTCCCCACTTAGAATATTGCGCTCAATGCGAGGTGGTAAATTTTATTAAGTGTGAGATTGAAATTAAATTTGTGAATTAAATAGCTACAGTGCTTTTGGGTATCCCGAATGGGTAGAGCATACACACTGTAAAATGGTAAATTCCAGTTTTAGAGGATGATGAGTTGTAAATTTTATTAACAAACCATGCTTTCCGACAGAGAGTGCTCTTGATCCACCTTATGGTGAGATTCAAGAGTCTTATCTAATCTATGATGCGAATGCAATGCACGTGCTCTTCGACAGAGAGTGCTCTTGACTTGTCTTATGACAGGTTCAAGAGACTTTGTGTTCTTTTTATGATTAACAATTATAAAGAAAGTTCCACAACAATTAAATAAAGTGCAAGTAATAAAATCTAATCTAGCAATTAGTAGTTTTACTCAATGAACAACTAGCAATTAGTGGAAATGAAAACTAAGTCTAACAAGAGAACTAAGCTAATTGCTTTAAGTTAAAACTACACTAGGTAAAGATGAAAAGGAAACACAAGACACACTTCCCTCAAATAGGAGAAGTAGAAAAGATGGGAGGCTTGATCCCACTAGCCTTTTTATTAATAATTTACAATGCTTGGGGGTTTTAACCCTTGAAGAGAACTTTGAAAAAATAAAAGAGTGCAGAAGCCCTAATGGCTTTTACAAAAAAGGATGTGTTTGTCTTGGTTTTGTCTTCTTGTTGGGAGCCTTTTCTTCAACCTTTCCAAGTCTTTAGACTTGTCTTTGGTTGATCTTTTCTTCAATCTCTACACAAAAAATAAAATCAACTCAAGCACCCATTATTCGTTAATAAAATCAAAGTAAATCTAGATGCAAAATGTAAACTAACCTACATGCAAAACAACTTTTAAATGCAAGCTTTTTTGGGATTTTTTGAAATGAGATCCAAGTCTGAAAAAATTAAAAGCAAAGGAAGAAACAAGAAGAAGGAGAAGTGGAGCGAATGGGAACAAAAGCAAACAAAGAAGAGGCTGCAAAGAAGAGGAAAGAAGTGGCTGAAAACATTAAGGAAGAGGGCAGCGAACAACAAGGAAGAAGATGGCTGAAAACAGTAAAAGAGGGCAGTGAAAGAGAGGTAAAAGAAGAGGGCAACAAACAGTAAAAGAGGGCAGCGAAAGAGAGAGAAAAGAAGAGAAAAAGGAAGGGAGACAAGGAGAGGAAAGATCAAACTAAACCAAAACACCAAGGAGGAGAAGTTTGATAGGTTCAAAGCTTGGAGAGAGATGACTCGTTAAATTTCCACAACTTTAAAATGGTAGATCTAGTAACCAAGAAAGAATTTTAATCTCAAAAGTGATGGAAGAGAAGAGAGCCCCTGTTGGCTAAGTTTCTTGACTTGGAGGTAAAAGCCTTGTAGATCTTGCAAGATGAAAGTGTCAGATGATAAAATCTCTTGTTTTGTGAAGAATCAGTTGAACTTCAACCCTTTCTCCACCTTTGGTGATCCGTGAAAACACAACTCTCACAAAGACAAAATATATCAAGTGCTAAAAACTAAATCAAACAATTATCCAAAAAACACTACTATTACTGACTACGTCCTGTTCGATTTAGATATTTGAAAGACTTTGCATTGATAACCAACTTAAAGACGATAAATGATTAACCTTTGTGCTCGATTGATAGCCTTCCCAAGCTAGCAATGAACATGCAATTGTAAAAGAGAGAGTAGGGTTAGGAGAGATATCACCTCATACAAGATGAAATCATACAAGATGAAATCACAACACTAAGAAACCATGCATGAACCTCCAAAGTCGCTTTTATTCTACTTTAAACAAATAAGAACATTACAATTTTGGCAGAGCTCTCTTGGAAATTCTCCATATGCAAATGAGAAGAAGAGACTCTTATTTATACAAAAAGGAAAGAAAGATAGGGCTCAAAACCCTAAATCCGGACTAAGAGTAACACCAGAGCAAATCTGATCGATAGAATCAACTCGACACTGACGAATTGAGTTTAATTGAAAGATCTGAAAAGTAGGAGTGGGGAGGTGGCCTCCAACTAGGCAAGGCGCCCCCACTCCTCTCATTGGGATCTCCTCCCAACCAATAGGCATCGTCCAACACTAAAAACGTCAACCTCAAGGAGAGCTGCGCAACCCTGGAAGAGGAACACGCTGGCACTTGATTTGTTTTTGTTAACTGTGAGCTGACTAAGCTGTAGACTGAGTTGGGGCTGAGTTGTACTGATGAGGGGAGGTTGAGGTGGCTCATCCTCCCTCGTAATGATCACCCAGCCAATAGATAGCCCACACTTCAACAAAAAACGAATTTAAGCCAAAGAGGGCGAATTTCCGATGGAAAGTCTAACTGCAGCACTCCGAAACTGATCTGAAGGTGACTGATGCTGATTGGAATCATCATTAATGCTCTATGCCGAGCTAATTAGCTCTTTATTTTATTCAATTTGGCCTTTTTTGGAGATATTTTGATTTTCTCCAATTTATTATTTATTATTATTTTAATTAATATTTTCCATTTTTTGGGTTTTTCAAGAAAATATTAATTTCAAGGCCAAATAATAGTCAAAAACTTAGGATAAGTGTGTCTAGGGGTTAAATGAGTGTTTTGGCTTAGAAAATAAGTGTTCATTTGCCAAAAACATCCCTAGGACCACTTAGTTATTACAAATTGAAAATTTCCAATTAAACCATGGTCAAAATGGTTTAATTAATTGAAAAATTTAATTCATTCCCTATAGTCAAAAAAATGAAAATAAAAAAACTCAACGCCGCCTGTAATATTTTTTTTTGACAGATTTTTAAAGCATCCTGGGGCGTAGGAAATGACCATAGAACATACCAATAGTGCCTGGTAGGTTCATATTTACTAGTTGGACTCTAATAAACCCCCAAGGCCCAAAATTCAAAAACGGGCATTCCAGCTTTGGATGAAGCGGGAGAAAAACTCATCGATTAAACTCGGCTATAGGCAAAGCATAATTGACAAGGGAAAAAACTCCCTGGAATACCTTAGTTGAAATTTTACGTCTTAGGGGACCTAGCCACTCAAAACCCCTACTAGCACACTTTATTACAAAAACTCCATGGGGCATGGTCATTTCAACATAAAAATAAAATTGACTAGCCAAAATTTGCTAAGCAAAACATTCTGAACCTTTGATACACTGGATATGAACATTGACCATGTTTATCAAATGGCGGCTCAATAGGAGGTTCAACTATGGTACAAAATAGTTGGTAACACAAGGAAAGCAAGCTTTCCTTGGGATCTTGGCTTGCTTTTGGGCAGCCAATACAATATGCACTTAATTGCTAGATTTATCTATTAAACTTTGAAATAAAACTACCCTTAAACAAGCTAAGCATTTCTTTTGTAATGCTTGCAAAAAAAATGGTGATTTAAACTAAATCTCTTTTAATTGGAACTTTGCATGCAAAACAAAGCTGAGATCTAATCTAACAAGATTTTCCTAACTAGATCTATATATGATTTTACTTAGTAAAATAGATCTAAGCAATAAGACTTTGAATGGTAACCAATTTGAGGAAAATTTAATTTTGAAGGAGGAAGAGGAAGAGATATGCTTGTTGCTGGAATAGATCTACAAAAGAGACTTGTTAGTGAAGTACCGAGGGACATAATCTTCACAATCTTGTTGGAAAATTAGTGGAATCAATCTTGAACTACAACTCTTCCAATCACGACAAACCTACAATCTAGAAGACAGATCCTGCAAACAAACTTATTTAATCTCAAGATACATATGCAAAATAGATGTCATAGCATGAGAAATAATCTTATTTAGCATGCAAATATTAACTCATTCAAACATATGTAGCAAAATAGGCGTAAGTAACCTTACTTACAATGATATGTTCCTATGATTCCAATAATCATTCAGACAGACAATAGTTAAATGCAAAACTTGAAAAAATAGCAGTTCATCTCAAAAACAACATGATAATGGTGATCCACAATTTAGCCTCCAAAGCTTCTCTTATATTCCGACAAAAGAATGATCAATACAATATTCCAACAATAGCAAGCCTTTCTCCCCACCTCTAACTAGCTTGAAAGAGAGAAAGCAACTTTATTTATAGCCAGAGAGGCCCAGAGGGGGCGCTACTTGACTGAGAGAGAGAGTGGGGCTGAAGGTGGAGTGGAACTGAGTTGAAGTGGAGAGGTCTTAATGAGGTAGGCGTCAGCTCTCAAGAGGTGTGCCACCTCTCCCCACCTAAATCTCCCATCCAAAAGCAAGTCCCCACAATCCCACACGTGAGAGAGAGGAAGAGAGGGCGCAACTATAACTGGGGGCTTGCCTGACGCGTCTCAAACCTACCAAAATGACCTGTTGTTAGCCCCAGCCTAACTCACCTTCACTGAAGAGAGCCAATGAAACTGATTTCATTCAAATCGGAGCAAATCCCACTGATTTAGGAATTTGGGAATATTCTCCATTTATTAATTATTTCTATTTTTTAATTAATAAAATTGATTTTTAGGAGATTTTGACTTAAGTGATGAATTTATCACTTAAAACTTAGGAAAAGCGGGTTTTTGGGTTAAACAAGTGCTCTGAGTTAGAAAACAAGCATCCCCACAACAAAATCCGCTCTCTAACCACACTTTTATTACATTTCCAGTTTTTCCATTTAGACTATTACAAAATAGCCTAAGTTTACGGGAAAAATTATTTTTACCAAAACTTAAAAAAAAAAACTAAGTGGACTTAACACATGTCCATATGATTCAATATTAATGCCTAGCATGTTTATAAACATTGACACATAGACTATAATAAACCCCCTAGGCTTAAATACCAAGACGACCACCCCAACTTTGGAGGTATGAGTGAAAAACTCAGAAATTATTAGTTGTTTATTTAACAACAAATAATCTTTAAGGGAAAAAACACTCTGGGCTAGTCGGATTGATAGATAAGTCTAGGAGTCCGAGTTTTTTACATACACCACCATGCTAGAACATTTTATTACAACTTCCCCAAGGGGGTATGACTATGTGTTATAAGAAAAAATTTAAAATTTTTTCCCAGAAGAAGGTTGAATGACTTATGAACATTGAATAATGAATAGTGGTGTTTGTTCATTTCATCCTGCTCACTTAATACCACCAAGTATGACTTAGTGGGTAACACCCCCTAGGGGCCTGCTCTGGCTATAAATAAAGCCTCTGCCTCTCTCACAAACTAGTGGGGTCTTGAGAAGAGAGCGCAAGTTATTGTATTTGTCATGTTTTTGCTATTTTGCTGATAATAAAGAGAAGCTTTGGAGGCTAATGGTGGTGTGCTACTTTGTGTGGGCTAAGATTGTCATGTTTTATTGAGGTAACACTGTTTATTTGTCCAATTTTCTCGCATTATTCTTGGTATAGATCTTGCCTCTTAGGATTTCTCCGAATCAGTAGGAATAGAAATTGAAAGTAAGTTTACTTTAGTTTCTATGTTATCATGTATGATTAGAGGCCAAATATTGCATGTTAATAAGTTTATTTACATGTGTTATTAACTTCTTTTTTGTATATGTTTCAAGATCTCATGGGTATTGCAAGCGTTTGGTTGAGTTTCAGGATTCCTAGTGTTGCAGAGGTGTGGATCTAGTTTGAGTCCACCCCACTTCAAACAAATATGAAAGACATGGCTCCTTGGCATTTCACTACGAAGTTTCCAAGCAAACCCTCTGCGGCAACACACTCTTTTTCTCTTATTTAAAATCAATATTCCCTTCGATTTCGTATCTTGTTTACTTAGATCGATGCATTAAAACACAAATTTTTGTTTAGATCTAGTTTTTCAAGATTTAATAGCTCAGATTTAGTAAGTGCTTAAGTTTTCATCTCATTTAAATTAGATCTGGCATAAGAAATTTTATTTTTTTTGCAAAAGGCATTGTAGGAAAAATCTTTAGCTTGCATAAAATAGTTTTTCTTTAAAGTCTTATGATATATCTTGCAATAAAGTGCTAAATATTATTGGCTGCCCAAAAAGCAAGCCAAGATCCCAAGGAAAGCTCGCTTTTCTTGGTTAATTTTCACATCTTTTTTCTAGTTTAACTTAGGAAGTTTTTACAAGTTTTTGAGTGTTGTTCAAAAACACTTCCAAAGTGTTTTTGGGCACTTTTTACTGACATTTGCTTGCTGGTTTTTAGTAGGTCCATCAAAAAGGATAAGGAAACTTTGCCCAAAAATATACTTTTTGGTTATCCGGAGCTTTTGAGGTGTTCCCCCAACTTTCGGGTTTTCGTTTCTTGCTCTTTGTAAGCCTTTAGATCCTAGATAACAAGGACCAAAGAGCACTTCTTCTAATATTGTAACCGCGATAAATAAAAGATATCTCGAGTAGGCTCTTTCGAGACAACTCCCCATCCCCCTGGGGGAGGATCCGCGTCTTTGCCCCTTTTTTATATATTTTACTTTTTCTTGTTTTTTTTTGCTTTAGTTTAGTTCTTTATGCATGATAGTATACTTTGTTATATGTTACAAAATTGATTATATCATTTCATATTCAAAGTAATACTAATACTTACCCCACGACTTCCCGATTGACCCGAAAGGGGAAAGATATGTGTGGTAGATCTAATTAGATTACCTGTTTTTTTTTCTTGCTTTTCAGTTTATTTCACTTTAACATAATAAAAATTACCCCTCCTTGCTTTCTCGATTGAGGTTCACTTGAATCGAAAGAGACTCTTAGAGATCATTTTTTCCTTTTTTAACAAACAAACAAGTCATAAAATCCTTAAAATTTACTTAGGCTCCGTTGTGTATGGTCTGCACCGTTGCGGTTCCTCCGAACAGTTGGTTGCATCAAAAGCAACGGGGGTGACTAGATTAATTAGTTTTCACACCTCAATTAACCTCCTGAGGTGAAAATCCAACGCCTCGACTTGATTTGTTGCGGTGGCAAAATCCGCAAAGGAATTAGGAACAACTGGGTAGTGACTTTGAGACACCGTTAGGATACACCCTTGTTGGTGTAGTGTTGAACATGTCTCAGATACTCCAAATAGCCCACATATTCCTTGCGGGGAGCCGCATCAGATAATGGTTTTGGACATACTCCTCGTACCTTAGGGTATATTTGGAGTTCCCTTCCCCCTGAGTTAATTCACTCATCTCCATATTAATCTAAAATTGATCAAGAGCACTTGCCACACAATTTCTCTCAGCAATACAACAACACTCTTTATTTTTGGATTCCATTGGCACTGGTTTTACATTATACAATCATCTATTTCTGTGTGCTTTACATATCATGTGTTTATCTACACGTTGCTTTGTTTTAAATATTTTTGTTGCAATATCTTGTTCAATTGCTTATTTTTTTTATCAAAACTCCTAAAACAACTAAATCATCATCACAATAAGCCTTAATGACCTTAGCAACTGATAGGGTCTACCCTGTTTGGCTTCATTACGAGTTGGCCTAAACGGAGGAGCCAAGAACAAGGTGACATTCTTGACTTGAGACTTGCCCCCTGTTGCCGCTCTTAACCGATGTGCGTGTTAAAGCCCAAAATTAGGCACACCAGCTCGATGGAAACTGCGAAAAGAGCAACCATTGTCACCATGCTCCTCTCTTCCTCGTTTCAGGCTGGCTCTTCTCCAACTCAAGGGGGGCGTCCCTAATGTTAAGATCACTAAGGCAGGAAACAATGGCGGACAAGGTGAATAGAAGAGGCTGCCTTAGAGAAACGGTTGTAGCATAAGGTAAATTGAATGGTTGATAGAAGGAGGGAAAGATCAAACTCACTAATGGGCCAGTGCCGGTATACCTAAAGGGAGAAATGGAGTCAAGGGAGAACCCACAAGGGCCTTGTGTCAAAGGCACAACTACTAGATCTTCTTCCTCCTAATTGCAGAAGATGCGCTATGCAAACAAGGGAGATACTACACAATCAAACTTGATTAAGTGTAAACATCAATACTTGTGTATGCACGCTCACAAAGGGAAAAGGCTAGCAACTGCTAGGATTCTCACCTTCCAATAGGATGGTAGTATCTGTTTATGGTCTCCGACGCAAACATAGAAAGGAAAGAGGCCTCTAGCAACAAATGCTCATTCATACAAGTTCACACCACACATCACAACGAGTGCTCAATTGAACAACCATAAGACCCAAAAATATATGCTTTATATTAATCTCTGGGGAAAAATCCACCCAGTTTTTCCATCATTTACAATGAAAGAGCCATGATCTTTAAAGGCCAAAAAGGCTCTCATGAAATAAAAAAAGAAAATAAAAAAAGTAACAAGACAAAAGTGAATCATAAATCCACTTTTTCTCACTAAATGACTACGAGACCAAACTTTATTTAATTAATGCAACTCATCCACTATCCAAAAGATATTATTAAAGTGCACTTGCTCTTGAAACTGATTTCCATAATCGGCCGTTGATGAGGATGTGGATCATTTGGGTGGACAAATAATGCTGCCAACTAAAACATGAGTTGATTTTAATTAAATGTGACTCACACTTCAACCATCCCTTCCAAATCAAGACGGGCGTCCCAAAACAAAGTGGAACTCCCTGCATATTTAGCGGCTCCAATAGCCACGTCACCAACAACACCCACTGAAAAAATCGATTTTACGCACACAGCAGCTGTCAAACTCATACAGCGTAAAAAAATCCATGAAATTAGTTGTTAATCAAAATGTGGGTCCACAAGTGGAGCGTTGATTGCTTAAGAAAAACGTGGATTACTCCCGACTTGCTAACTATCTCGTCGAAGCTCGAGCTTTGATGCTGAATTAAATACGCCAATCTTAAGGTCAGTTTTCTGATCCTACCACCAACTACAAAATGAAATAATAGACGGCCATGCAAGCCGCTCCTAAAATCGCTAGCTCCACCAATTTGTCACGATGGGTGCCAAACGAGACCAATCAACTGCTCCGGAACTCCATTTTGAAATGTCTGTCAATAAAATTACTGATACCAAGAACCCGTAAGACATCTGATAAATGGTAAACCACATTGCAAAGGGATTACACATTGCTGGCGCAGCGGGGTTTCGGGGTATGACTGGTGGATTTAGGCAAAATGTGTAGACTCTTTAATTGCCTAAGATCTCCATGCAGCAAAACAAAATCGACCAGTAGTTGCTTTGGCAAAATCGAGGCATTTTCTTTTGTAATCGCTGTATTTGAATAATCACAGTTGTTGAATTTTTTGAAATCGTGTCAATCATGGAAAAGTCCATGCGATTGGCTGCCAGCGATCCTGGGTTCCATATCTAACAGCAGCTTGTTTTTAAAGGGTCGCCATATTTCTCAATTGGTTTCCAGTGAAACTGCGGGTCTAAACTGCAAGTGGTGACCACAACTTGGACTTTTTGATTGCTACCATGGCACTAACCTCACGTGGATCTGTGGGCAATCCACCTCAAAGATGTGTATACTCAATGAAGTATGAGTGGGCTTGTGAAATATGAGCGGAGGCTGTGAAAGGTCCTTCGATACAAACCGACAACACAAAGTAGAAACTGCTCCTTGCCTCATTGAACGTCCCGACCTTCTCAGTTCGAACTACATTTCATTTCCACATCTAATTTATGGTAACTGTAAAGATGTCATGTGAATGACTGAAATGTGAGTTCATGTTTGTGGTTCCAGCTGCTCGAGATGATGATCCCTGTGCTAGACATGCAACCACTTCTTTCTAAATGCTAACATCTATCTCTGTTGAACCAATAAGGATTATAACCTCATTTGAAATCTCCCAAAATTGGTATAGGTGACTTTCGAGGGACTGTCGACTTTCCATTGGGACTATTCATTATTTATGGCTTTTGCTATAGATGGAAGCTTAAGATCAAGCATGTTGTGTACTTTTTTCAGAATCTCGATGAAGGAAACTCTTATCTGGAATTTTGATGCTTTAAGCTTTCAATCTTCTAGACTATGGTCTCCATAACCTGACGAAAATTCCTATTTCACAACCATCACCATAACCAGTCTGTCCATACGCAAGAACCGCATCATTGTGGCCATGGAATAAACCATCAACCAGTGGAGCAACACATTCTTCAAAAATGGTTGATGAAGGAGGCTTAGTACTACCATATACACGATCAAAATGTAAACGAATGAGCATCATAAAATGTTGATGCTGGCTGCTGTGAACTTACTATTCCATAACTCAGTTATCTTGGTTTGATCACTGTCAACTTCATCCTGTAGCATGTCTCCTTTTGCTGGTTATATAAACATTTGTAAGCCAAAGGTAACACATAGCCTGAGATTCTTATCAGTATTTTTGGATTGCCTCCTGACAACAGTAAAGGCAGCTTAGTGACTGTGTTTTTTACACAATTGTTATCACATATATAGTAGCCAGGCTAACATATTGTATTTTTCAGACACAGTACATTTTTCAGCCATATTGTCCGATGAATGAGATGGAGAGCATTCATTGGACCAATGAATGCTCTCCATCTCATTTTTTAGCTGGAGATGACAAATCTGCTAACTGAATATAAATTAATTGCTCACTGAATGCTGACTGAAGCTGAGTTATGATAACCCCAATCTTCATAAATGCCCAATGAGATGTCATTTAGCCTTTTATTTCGTTGAATTTGGATTAATTTGGAGAGTTTTAATTTTCTCCAAAATAATTATTTTTTAATAAAAATTCATTTTTCTCCTCAAAAATGACATTTTTGAGAAAAGGAGCGTTATGTGTCCAATTAATGATTCGAAAGTTGGATCTTACTGGCTGGCTGGTCAAGAATTATTTTTTGGCTTAAGGTTAGAGCCTTCAATCACTGAATTCGGGGTCCGGATGACCGATTTATTACAAACGGGTTTTTTCCATTTAATTTATGGAAAAATTAATTAAAAAACTTAGGGAAAATTAAAAATTAAAAAAAAAAAATTTAAATTTTTTTTCCCCGTTTGAAAAAGTTTTTTTCGAAATTTTTTTAAAGGTTATGATGACTTAGGACAAGACCATGCTCTACTTAAATAATGCCTAGTAGGTTTCAGTTGGGCTCTAATAACCCCCCAAGGCCCAGAATTCAACATCGGGCATTCCAGCTTTGGAGGAAGCGGGAGAAAACCTCATCAATTATACTTGGCTATGGGCAAAGCATAATTGTCAAGGGCAAAACACTCCCTGGAATACCTTATTTGAGATTCTACGTCTCAGGAGACCGAACCACTCAAAAATACCCTACTATCACATTTTATTACAAACTCCGCGGGGCCAT
This sequence comes from Pseudotsuga menziesii, assembly GCA_001517045.1. Classification (NCBI taxonomy): domain Eukaryota; kingdom Viridiplantae; phylum Streptophyta; class Pinopsida; order Pinales; family Pinaceae; genus Pseudotsuga; species Pseudotsuga menziesii. The sequence continues at coordinate 384,327 of LPNX011186282.1, forward strand.
GGTCAAAATTATTCAAATAAAAAACTAGCTAGCCAATATTGGCTAAACATGAAGACGGATCAACTGATCCACTGGAATCAGACATTGAACATGTTTGTCAACCGACGGCTCCTCAGGTAACCCAACAATGGTACAAAAAATTGGTAACATCTGGCTCCAACTGTGGGACAAGTACTTGCTTGATCTATTGATCAAAAAGAGTGTTTGAGAATCCAGGAATCTCTAGTACCTGCATGTAAACAGAAGTGTCTCAGGTCCATGTATATGATAAAAATATGCCGTGATGAAATACCAAAAAATATTTTTGCTTTTTTCGAAATAAAGTACATGAAAATAACTTTTTTCTTTTTCAACATGTATAAGTGAAGTATAATACAGATGCTAATATACAAAAGGAAAAAGCTTCGATACAACATTCTACAAAGATATGATACATAAAAATATAGTACAGAAAACATAAAGTACACCAAAATACAACAAGGATGGGTTTAGAAAAGCCCTGGGATGACCCCTTGGTCTTCTTGAAGGTTGTTTCGATAAAAGGGCTTCAAGTATTGGCCATTCATGGGCAGGTTTAATATTTCTCCATCCATGGTGTTAAGGAAAAAAGAATTGGTGCCAGCCGTGTCGCGGATGATAAACGGGCCTTTCCAAAGCCTGTCAAATTTTCCATGCTTCTCAGGCTTTTCCCTTCTCTTATCCCATAAGAGAACAGTATCTCCTATTTGGAAAGATCTCAGCGTGGCTGACTTGTCAAAGGTGCCCTTCATACTTTCTTGATGTCTGAGTGACTGATCAAGGGCAGCTCTTCGGGATTCATCCAATTCTATAGTCTGATTGATTCTCTGCTCCATTTCTGCCTGTTCTGTGCCATATTCACTTAACATTCTGAAGATCGAAATCTGCATGCTGACCGGAAGGGTGGCTGTGAGTCCATACACCAGCTCAAAAGGTGACTTTCCAGTTGAGTTCTTTTTAGTGATCCTATCCGCCCATACAACATACTTAATCTTGCTATCCCATGATCTCTTATTATCCTCCATAGTCTTCTTGAGGATAAACATTAAATTTTTATTGGTGGACTCAGCAAGTCCATTGCCCTGTGGGTAATAATCAGATGAGTGGGATGGGATAATGCCATATTTGAAACATAAGTCATTGACTTTTTCGGAACTAAAGGCCTTGGCATTATCGGTTGTTATTTTGAGGGGAGTTCCGAATTTGGTCATGATTTTTTCCTCGATGAAGTCAATAACAACCTTCTCAGTGGCAGTTTTAGTGGGTATGGCCTATACCCACTTGGTGAAATAATTGGTCGCTGTGAGAATACAACAAAAACTATTGCTGGAGTTATCCTTAAATTTTCCAATAAAATCAAGCCCCCCCTGCTGAAAAGGGGCAAGGACGACAACCGGAGTAAGGGGAAGAGCTGCCAATTTCTACTTCCCAGTGGAAAGCTGACATTCCTGGCAACACTTGACATGCTTATGAGCATCCGCAAAAATGGTTGGCCAGTAATATCCAGCTCTTATAATTTTGTCGGCAGTTGTATTTGCTGCATAATGGCCTCCACAAAATCTTGAGTGAAACTCTGCTAATATCTTCTTAGAATCCTGTTTGTTGATGCACCTAAGTATAATACCATCTGGGTTCCTCCACCCCAGGCCCTCTTGGGTAAGGCAATACCTAGCAGTCTTAAGTCTCAAAGCCCTACGCTTGTGTCCTTTGAGGTGATCAGGGTAGGTGAGATGGAGAAGGAAGAAAATGATGTCTGATACCAATGGTTGTCAAGGTTTTGAAGGGCAGGAGTCATGGCAGACTGAGGGATGTCATTTTCTGCGATCATCTCAATGGCTTCTTTGTTCTTCTGAGTAAGCATTTTTGCGAGGCCCTGTCCCTTGATTAATTTAGTGGGCTTTATCTCAAGGTCATATTCCCTGAATCTTGGACACCCATGTACCCCTTATTCCTAAACAATCCTTTTGAGAAAGGATATCCTTAACAGCAGTGTGGGGAACATATCCGATAACCTTGGAATACCCGATATAAGTCTTGAAATGTTTTAAAGATTTAACCAAGGCATAAGCCTGCTTCTCCATGATGGTATACTTTAGCTCGAAATTCTGCAAGGCTCTACTCATGAATGCTATAGGTTGCTCAAACCCTTCGATGTTCTTTTGGAGCAACACACCTGCTATAGTGTCTTCAAAAGCAAAGGAAAAGATCATGAAATCCTTAGCGTAATCAAGGCTAACCAAGACCGGAGACTTAGAAATGGCATCTTTAATAGTGTCAAAAGCATTCCTTCCTTCATCAATTCATATGAATTTAACATTTTTCTTTAGGAGAGCCTGCATAGGCATCCTTTATGGAGGAAGTGTTTCTGTTCTGCTTCCTCCATATTTTTCTTCATCTCCCTTTTCATTTCAATCATTTGTTTTTCATAGGCATCCTTCATAGCTGATAAAGGATCCTTGTCTTTAGGTTCACTAATTTTCAAAGGGGTTGAAGACCTTGAATAACCGTGGAGGTTTGATTCACCAGATGACTGCATGTTCAGATTGATTTTGATTGCCATTTCTTGAGCCTGGAGCAAGTTAGTAGGCTCCTTGTCTCTGATCTGGTACTGCATTTTGCCTGATCCAGATGGAGATCGGTGGCCACCCACCTATTCCACTGGCTCAAAATAATTGTCCATTGTGGCAGTTTCTTAGTTATTTTTCTGCAATTTTTCGAGTCCTAAACTTTCGGTGCCGTTTTGAGGCCTTCAACGACGTTTTTTGGAGATTCGGGGCCAAATGGTAGCCATTGGCATGCATTTGGCTGACCAAAAGTTGTAAAGCTTAGAAAGACCTTTCCAACGAGCTATCGAACGCCCAAATCGAAGATCGTATGCAAAAGTTATGACCCCGGGAAGTTGATTGTTCAACTTACCACCTTGGGGCTGCAAACTCTATGACGGTTCATCTTCTAGGGTTACGTTTTGGACTTTTGGGGTTCTCACCTCATTCTTATTATAAATAGGCCCCTTTGGGCGCATTTTGTATTCAGCTTGGCATGAATGAGCGTAGCAGCCACATCTCTTCTCAAAGATAGCTACCACCATTCTAGCAATTGTATTACAGTCTGTTCTATTTCCGCCATTTAATAGAATATGTGTTTACTGTATCTTTGTTATATTTGCAAAATTCCTGGTATTATGATTCTATATATGTTCTTTCATTTCGTTCACGCATAAATCCAGATCAGTGGTATCAGAGCAATCTGCTCTTTGATTGTTTCTCGGCACATGTCCCCGACGAGGTCTGAGTATAGAGAGTTTGGTCTCGAACTAGTTTCACTTGATCATTCTCGCCGTCCCAAACGACCTCCCATGGCGGAAGAAAAGAGAGACGACGGAGTAGGAGATCCTATCAAGTCGCTGCTCGAGGAAGCCCTCGAGCGACAGAGGAATGAGATGATGGATAGTTTCGCCCAAATCCTTAGGCGAATGCCAGCAACAGCAAGTGCGTCTTCAACAAGCAGTCGGTTTGGGGATGCAAGTCCCTTTAAGGTGCAAGTTAACTTTGGTATTCCTTTATTTGAAGGCAATATTGATGCAGATGCCCTGGATAATTGATTGAATGTTCTAGAAGGGTATTTCTCTGTCCACAATTTTTCCGACAAAGAAAAGATCACCTTTGCGCTCCTTAAGGCAGTCCCCCATGTCCAAAATTGGTGGGGTACTTATTGTGAGCAAAACTCATCAGACGAGTCTGGAATGTTTGAAACAAATCCCACTTGGGCCTCTTTCATAGATGCCGTCAGGGAACAGTATTACCCTGTGGGAAACTATGATGACCAGTACACAAAATGGACCATTCTGCGTCAAGAGAGGGACCAGACGGTGTCGGAGTACACCAACAAATTTCATACCTTGCGGACAAAGCTGAGTATCAAAGACTCCGAGCGGCACCTAATCCTGAAATATCGCAGTGGTCTACATCGGTACATCCGAACTGAGATGGACTTCCTCGACATCTCTTCACTTGGATCCGCCTATAGGTATGCTGTCAAAATCGAGGAGAAATTTCGACAAAAGAACAAGCGAGACTTCGGACCTGCGAATCCACCGCAGAAGCAAGGCAAGGGAAACCTTGGCCCGCAGAACACAGCAAAAGAAAACGACAACCAGTCCCCGCCACAAGCAAAGAAGGGAGATCGAAAGACAAAGAAGGACACTGGTAAGTGGTGCGAATTTCATAAAAGCCCTTGGCACAACACTGATGAATGTCGCTCAAAGCAGTCATTAGTGGCCGAGATCAAATCTTCAGAATCAGATCCTGATTCTGATTCTGAACCCAATGCCACAGCTGCACACAATGGGAGGCAGATCATTGATGCAGACCTCACTGCCACTGTTGCTACCGCACAGATTCAACTAGAGGATCCTGAAGAGTCAGAGGCAGAGGAGCGCCTATTCCACTCGCAGATGTGGGTGAAGGGAATGCCTCTACATTTTGTTGTTGACAACGGCAGCCAAAAGAACCTGATCTCAGCAGAAGTCGTCAAGAGATTGGAGCTTCTGACAACACCACACCCGCAACCCTACAGCATCGGTTGGCTAAGCCAAGGATGAGGTATCCGCATTACTCAACAATGCCTCCTGCCATATGGAATCAAGCCTTTCAAAGACGAGGTACTGTGTGATGTGGCCCCACTTGAAGTATGTGATGTTCTTTTAGGACAACCATATATGTGGAAGCATCATGCTGTATATGAGTCACAATCTCGCAGTGTCATTGTCACTTTGGGAGGATAACTCTACCGGATCCCAGAGACAGTTGCACCTGTTACAGTCTCGCAGGGTAGGAAGATAAGCTCCCACACCAGAAAATTGTTCCCTTTCACAATTGCGTCTGAAGGAGAACATAAGATCACAGAGACGTCCACACCCTATGCACAGGGTGTCTCTGCTCATCAGACACAAGAAGAAGACAGAGCCATTGTTTCCTCATCTATCCGAGTACCTCTACGATGCAAGGCCACGCATTCAAGATGCTCATCTAGAAACAAATCATCCAGACAACAATTACAGCCTTCTCGGGATGCTAAAGAATCGCAGCCTTTTCACTTCAACTAATGTCACAATAGGAGATCAACTCAACACACAGTGCGAGATATGATAGGGGATTCGACGCAATGGAGACCATTGCTTCCTAAGGAGGGAGGATTGATCCATATGGAGATCGGTGGCCACTCACCTATTCCACTGGCTCAAAATAATTGTCCATTGTAGCAGTTTCCTAGTTATTTTTCTGCAATTTTTCGAGTCCTAAACTTCTGGGGCCGTTTTGAGGCCTTAAATGACGTTTTTTGGAGATTCGGGGCCAAATGGTTGCCATTGACATGCATTTGGCCGACCAAAAGTTGTAAAGCTTAGAGAGACCTTTCCAACGAGCTATCGAACGCTCAAATCGGAGATCGTATGCAAAAGTTATGACCCCGGGAAGTTGACTGTTCAACTTACCACTTTGGGGCCGCAAACTTTATGACGGTTCATCTTCTAGTGTTACGTTTTGGACTTTTGGGGTTCTCACCTCATTCTTATTATAAATAGGCCCCTTTGGTCTCATTTTGTATTCAGCTTGGCACGAATGAGCGTAGCAGCCACATCTCTTCTCAGAGATAGCTACCACCATTCTAACAATTGTATTACAGTCTGTTCTATTTCCGCCATTTAATAGAATATGTGTTTACTGTATCTTTGTTATATTTGCCTCAATGTAATAGACGAGGATGGTTGGTGCAGCTGGGGCATAATCAGTAGGGATGGCTTTTGACAGTTCAGTGAACCTAGTATTGAACTCGTCCATTGTTTCCGTATCTTTCTTTTTTATGTTGGCCAGGGACGCAAGTTGATGCCGAGGTTCTTTCTTTTCACTGAACTTGTTGGTGAAAAAGTTTTCAAAATAGCTAGAGTGTCAAAAGGAATATCTGGCAAATTGTTATACCAGTCGCCAGCCTTTCCATCCAAAGATAGAGCAAATAACTTCATATATACGTCATCATGTTGGCTGATTGGATCACTGACATAAGCGTTGATGCACCTAGAAAAGTTCCTGAGGTGCAGGGTGGAGGTAGTGGCATCAGTGCCTGTTTACATCGGGAGCTTCTCGACAGCTTCGTTGGGAAGACGGTGGGGTTGACCTGCTATCTGAGAAAAGTCAAGCTGAGTAAAATACTCGCCCATTATGTCGGAAATAGAGGTATTAGTGTTTTCTGGAAATAAAAGGTGGATGTCTGAAACAGACTCAGATCCAAGTTCTGCAAGGATCCTACGAGAAGCTAGTTTGTTCAATCTCCTCCTATAGACTTTTTCAGGGTCAGGGATGAAATCGAACAAACCTTTAGAGTTTCTTCTAGTAGAATACCTTGAGGTGTTAACTGACAGTGGAGTTGCCAGGTGGACTTAAGTCTAATTTCGGAGAGTGATTGGACTAAAAATCTAGGTAAAAAGGTAAAAACTAAAAGAAACAAAGGTCGTCCAGGAACAAAAAGATTTGTCCCCGGCAACGGCACCAAAAGATGTTGTCCGTCGATTGCACACCAACAGCAGAAATCTTCTGAAAGCTGTCTCCTCACTTAGGAAAGTGGGAGAGGTGTGACCTTGGGGGCAAGCACAGAGCTAGGTACTGTCACCTACTCCTAGTTCCTCTATTTAGGCTAACTCCTAACAAAGCCAGGGGGGGTAGTCCCTACAAAAGAGTTTTTTAAGGCTCTTGAGGTTGTTAAAGTGTTTTACTTAGTTGCGGATGCGGATGGGTGTTACTTAGGAGTTATTGTAATTAGAAGTGTTTATTTATTATGAGTTCGACACACAAAGCAATCCACGTTGCTAACAAGAGATTAAATGATAAGAAATAGTTCAAGACTTCTTAAATGTGCATTCACAGATATAAATTAAAGAGGCCACAGACAATTGATCCCAATATAACAGTTATGCGGATTAAAACAATTCAGTGCTTTATGGAGTCAAAATACTGAAAATGCGTAAAGAAATTAAAAACAAGTCTTGAAACAAAACTATTGAATATTAGGTTGTACAAGTGCTCTTTGTATATTTTAAAAGATTTTAATGGTGATCTTGCTTAAGGTGTTTGGAAATCCTAACCGGAAATACCTTCAGTGGCCCCATTCGAAGACATGACGGACCTGTCTGGGATCACAGCTAGGTGTTCAATAACTTAACCAACCGTGCCCAGATTGGGTTGCTCGGCGCCCACACTTGGAATTTGCCCACTTGCCTGAGTATTTAATCGAGACAACGTCGGTGCGTTGGTTATGGGGTAAAACGTTTTAATTATGTTCCTCTTGTGCGAACTTAACAAGTCCGTTCACCGTTCTGAGTACGAGCCCAACCCGAAATTCGGTAGAGCATACTAGGTGAAGGATGATCAACGGAGTTAATTAATTAAAGGGAGTGTGTGTTGAAAAGTTTTATTGAGTTAATTGATTAAACTCTTCGACAGAGAGTGCTCTTGACCTTGTCTTATGACGAAGGTTCAAGAGTCTTATCTAGTCTAGATCTCTAATGCAAGGATGATGCAATACTAATGATGCTCTCCGATAGAAAGTGCTCTTGATTTGTGTTTCTGCAAGTTCAAGAGTCTTACTTAATCTATTAATTGGATTAAACAATGTGATGCACAAAAATAAAATGAAGATGGTTGATTAAACTCTCCAACAGAGAGCACTCTTGATCCACCTTATGGTGAGATTCAAGAGATTTATGAATGTTAGGAAGTTGATTCACTTATATAAAGGATACACAATTAAGAGATGAAGTAATCAACTTGTTCAATAAATTAAAAGTGATAGACTAACAATTAATATTCTAAGAAAAAGATGCAAATATTATGAGAACAAACACATCTAACCTAAGCATACAAAAAAGATGAACACAACACAAGCCTCCCCAACTGGGGGAGGATGAGAGTGGGGACTTAAAAACCCCACTCAAACAAAAGATATTTTATTAAAATTATACAATTTCCCTTTAGGAATTTAATCTTTGAAAAGACTTTTGAAGGAAAGCGTACAACTCTATTACTATTGAACCTTACGTAAAAAGAAGAGTGATTTACTTTTATTTGAAGCTTTTCTTGAAACTTGAAAAAAAAAGGGAAAAGAAGATGTTGGATGAGAGCAAAAGAACAAGGCAAAAGAAGGCCAAAATAAAAGGAAGAGGAGGGGAAGAAGGAAGGAAGACAAAGAGGAAGTCAAAAACAAGAGAAGGGAAGAATAGGGCAGCGAGTTAGATGGCCAAAGAAATAAAATGAATGGTGAAAACGGGGCAGCGAAAGAGAAGGAAGATGACTGTCATAAAAACACAAAAACAAGGCAGCGAACAAAAAAAGGAAGAAAATGCACAAAACAAGGTGGAAGAAGGCCAAAAAACTAGGGCAAAAAGGGGAAAAAGAGACACAAACTAGGGCACAATAGGGCTGTCCAAAGTGAAGAAAAGGGGTGGTAAACTAAGGCAAAAACGGGGCAGCGAAAAAGAAAAGGTAAGAAAAGGCTCAAAACAAAGCAAGGAAGAAAAGGCTAGCAAGCAAGGGATCAAAGAAATCGAGGAGCAAAGAGAGAACTAGAAGAGGGAAGTTCGTAGCTCCAGGTAACCAAGTATGTTTTTAATCTTTGTTGATGGAAGGAAGGAGGAACTCTGATTGTTATGTTTCTTTCTTGGATTGAGAAGCGCTTAGAAGAACCTGCAAAATGAAGGAATTAGATGAAAAAAAGCCACTGGTTCATGAAGAAGAGCTTGATCTCAAGTTTGTCCTTCACCCTTGATGATCCCTGCAAAACCCTTACACACAAAATTAAATCCGAACAAGATACTCATAAACTAGATTGTTAGCCCTTCTAAAGTATACAATGAATAATGATTTAATAATTGAAAAAGGAAGGGTAAGAGAGATATCACCAAAGACAATGTGAATCCACAACTCCAATAACTCATGCATAGACCTCCAAAGTCACAACTTTATTCCAATCTCAAACAAATATTACAATAATTTTGGCAGAGGGTTCATACCCAAAATCTCCATCTGAATAGAGCTGAAAGAGCCTCTATTTATACAATGAGAGAGTGCTAAAACCCTAAAACCAACTTACATAACCTGACCGGCTTGGTGACACCACTAAGAGCCCGGACCTAAGAATCAAGAGCTGGGAGTGAGGGGAGGCCTCCACCTAGGCAAGGCGCCCCCACTCCAACCCTAGCCACTGCAAACAAACCCAGATTGAGCCCACACGTGTCGAAGGCGCCCTTGTGCTGAGGAAAGGCGTGAGCTTGAGGAGAGGCATCTGGATGTAGGTAGAACCACCTTTTAGGTATGGATGAAGCCCCTGCTAGGTTTGGGAAGGCCACTGATGGTGTAAGCTTCAGTCTTTACCTCGATCAAATCATCAGATCAATGAATGCTCTCCATCTCATTTTTTAGCTGGAGATGACAAATCTGCTAACTGAATATAAATTAATTGCTCACTGAATGTTGACTGAAGCTGAGTTATGATAACTCCAATCTCATAAATGCCCAATGAGATGTCATTTAGCCTTTTATTTCGTTGAATTTGGATTAATTTGGAGGGTTTTAATTTTCTCCAAAATAATTATTTTTTAATAAAAATTCATTTTTCTCCTCAAAAATGACTTTTTTGAGAAAAAGAGCGTTATGTGTCCAATTAATGATCCAAAAGTTGGATCTGACTCGCTGGCTGGTCAAGAATGATTTTTTGGCTTAAGGTTAGAGCCTTCAATCACTGAATTTGGGGTCCGGATGACCGATTTATTACAAACGGGTTTTTTTCATTTAATTTATGGAAAAATTAATTAAAAAACTTACGGAAAATTAAAAATTTTAAAAAAAATTTCCCCGTTCGAAAAAGATTTTTTCGAATTTTTTTTAAAGGTCCCGATGACTTAGGACAAGACCATGCTCTACTTAAATAATGCCTAGTAGGTTTATAACACTCAGTTGGGCTTTAATAACCCCCCAAGGCTCAGAATTCAACATCGGGCATTCCAGCTTTGGAGGAAGCGGGAGAAAACCTCATGAATTATACTCGGCTATAGGCAAGGCATAATTGTCAAGGGTAAAACACTCATTGGAATACCTTATTTGAGATTCTACGTCTCAGGAGACCAAACCACTCAAAAATACCCTACTAACACATTTTATTACTGTAAACGCGGGGCCATGGTCAAAATTATTCAAATAAAAAACTAGCTAGCCAATATTGGCTAGACATGAAGACGGATCAACTGATCCACTGGAATCAGACATTGAACATGTCTGTCAACCGGCGGCTCCTCAAGTAACCCAACTATGGTACAAAAAGTTGGTAACACTTGCCAATGATTTTGATTATCGGGGATTGATGGCCTAAATAACACTTCGACTTTACACTCCTGCTTGAGGTAATCTAGGACTTCAAAAGTGCACGCTATTACTGATAGTGCATCAGCCAAGGTATTATCCTCTCTTGGAACTGCTTGGATTGCAAAGGCATCGAACATTTCAATGGTATCCCACATAGCATTTCTATAATCTCTAAGTCTTTTGTTTTTGTCCGCAAATTGATTTTTCACCTGGGACACGATTAAATCAGAATCACCTATGACACTCAGGCATTTGATTTTTTGATCTCGGGCAATCTCTAATCCCAGAAGTAAGGCTTCATACTCAGCTACATTATTTGTGGCTTCAAATTCTAGACGAAAAGAGAAACACTTTTCTTCTCCAGAAGGGGAAATAAGGACAATTCCTGCTCCCGCACCATGTATTGACTTAGCTCCATCAAAATGCATCTTCCATACTTGGTCGGGGGGAAAAGGATGTTGTCGAGGCTCTTCCCAATAGTTTGCCATCACCATATAGTTTCCAACCTCCTCTGTAGGCCGCATGGCTTCTTCAAAAAGGTATTCAGGTGTTTCAGTCATAGGCTTTTCATTCATTAGTCTGTACGATGCGTTTTCTCCAATAGGGATGGTGGCATATGAAAGGTCCATCTGGATGCTTCCTCCTAGCTTAGCAGCCCACTCTCTCGACAACAACGTTCCCCAGGTGTCTGGTATGTCTAAAACAAACATTCATGTTTATTTCAATTTCTGGGTATGCTGCCAGTTTCATATTTAAATTTTCAATTACTCCTTTAGACTTAACAGGTCGAGAGTCCATTCCACATACGTTATTAAAATTCCGAGAAGGCCTTAGCTCTAGCTGTTCCATTACCCTAAGTGGCATGACATTAACGTCTTCCCTTGAGTCTAGCATGCAATTGTGAAGAATCAACTGGTTTATTTCTAGGGCTATGTAAAATGGGGGATGACCATCACCACTACTGGTTATACTCTGGATCATTACGGGAGGGTCCTTTTTAGGTGCTGACCTCTCAAGAGCTCTCATCTTAGGCTTGATCCCTAGAAATTTAGTAGCTTGGCTAAACAAAGAGGGGACCTTCAGCACTTCATTAAGAGGTACGAGAATATTTGGTTTAGACATGAACTGACTCAAGTCAATCTTTAAGTCACACAATTTCCCTTGATGTTTGTCACTGGCTTTTAATCCCATCAACTGCATTACTTGAACTCTGACAGAAGGGATAGTTAGCAGGTCTTTCAAGGACATCATAACTGAAGATCCGGAAAGTTTTCTCAATATATTCGTATTCAAACTACCTTCTATCACAGGAGGAACTACTCTACTAGGGAGGTTTGCTTTATGGTTCGGTTTAATAAAGTCTGGGCTTACTACCTTCTTGGCTTCTTGAGGGTGCTCGTTATTTTTCAGGATGCCCTTATGGGGAATACTTGATGAAGGATTCTTATCAGTCATACTCCTTTGTTCAGGAAAATTCTTTCTTGTGACAGGCTTATTATTGTCTAAACTCCTTGTGTTACTTCTTGTCACGACCTGATTATCTAAAAGTGCCCTAGCTGACATGGTTTGGGGATAATTATTGGTATAAACTCTCCGGGAAAGTTTGCGGAGATGTTCATCACGTCTCGTGTTCTGTTTTTGGTGACTTAAAACCAAACCATATAAGCTTTGTATGAGCTTGCTCATTTCAACCGTCATTTTCGACATTATATCGTTTTCTGAATCTCTCTCTTTAGTGTAAGACATGACTTTAAAATTGATATGTTGGGTACGATCCTCAGTGGAGTCACGGGGTGGAGTCGTCAGGTGAACCACACACGTAATTCACCAATAAAAGATATGTCGTAGGGAAAGGTAAGGTATGTTGAACCAAGGTAGGCCTCTACCTCCCCGACGACGACGCCAAAATGTTATCACCCGCCTTCTAGTTGCCTGTGTGAGGTGGATCTAGGATGGATGGTAGAGGGGCAAGCAACTAAGGGGTGGAACCACGACTGCCTAGACTCCTAAATGGATGGTTGTCACGCCAATCAAGGCAGCCTTCACTTTATGTTATCCTAGTCCAAGACAACAATGGGGGAGACCCGGATCTGCTCCCGACAGGAGAGATCAGACCTAGACACCAGAACAGATCAAATGGGGCTTTAAGGTATGTAAGGTGCAAGGTAAATGGAAACCCTAGCTCTAGGGTTTAGGTACTAGCAATTGATGGAGATGACCACTGTCTTAGGAAACGTAACTGTGACAGGGTAAGCAAGGACAGAGTTCGGACTGTCTAGTACCAAGGAGATAGATTCAGTGAAAGATAGGTAACTTGATTTGTAAATGAATGTTGACAAAGGGAATGGGAGTGAGGTCAATTTAGGGCTAGTGCTAGCTAGGAGATCAGTGCCTTATGTGCATTGGGCAATGGAGTCAGCATCAACCCAACGTTTTAGTGAACCCACCTAGGATATACCCTGATCTATGGACCCAGAAAAGGATTTGGCTCGGAAAACTCAGGTTATAGGAAATCCAGCAGGAGGAGGGCTAGCGCTAGGGCTTGGAGAAGCAGATCTGCAGATTTGTAGCAACCAAGAGACTATCAGCTCAGCATTGAAGGAGAAATGAGGTCAGGGTAGCCTGATCTACAAACCCAAATCAGAAAATCGAAAGAAAAATTTGATGAAGGGGGCTAGGGGGATTGAAAACCAATTTTTCAGATCTAGGGCAACCTGGAAGGAACTAGCTCAGCGTTGGGGGTGTTAGGATTATTAATCCTCCCTTGTCCAAATTTGGTCATATGTCTAAATCTGGAGTCATGTCTAAATCAGGAGTCCATCCAGTCTATTAATAGTCATTAGCACCATTGGTTAAACTTGACCTAATTGGGGCACATGTTTCAGTTACCAAAGTGTGAGGAACACTAATTGAGGCTCATTGCCACTTATTGCACTTGATTGCAT